>CAJHQQ010000204.1:0-296383 GCA_905132885.1 Moricandia moricandioides | reverse complement strand
GATGGGAAAGATATATTTAATAATTAAATTATATGATTAGGATCATGTCTTAGGAAAGTGTACGGACTTGCATATCATTGACGAAATACGAATGAATCCGTAGCATTGTGAATCAACCATTCAAAGCCTTTTAAATCATAGAAAGAAAAGTATGATCATACGTCCAACAGTTCATCGACCTTGAAGTCAAGCTATACTATAATATCGCACGACTAGGACCTTGTGTAGTAGTTACATTTATTCAGTTTTACGTCAGCTCATGCTAGTTGAATTTTTGCTTGGCTTCATTATAATTGGCTTATTCGAAAGACTTCCTAGTTTTTATACTTTCAACATTATAAATAACAATTTGACTTTTAAAGTCAAGCTTTAATAATCTTAATATATTCGTTAAGACCAACATTAATGTTTTAAAAATTGCTCGGCACTGATTAAACGTTTTTTAGAGAATTATTGTTTATGCGAGTTCTAAACCGATTTTTAAATGATTAGATCGGTTTTTTAGATTTAAAAATCGTTTCGCTCATACCCGATTTACTAATTAAGCGGATATCATATAAATCGGTTTTTAGAACATTGGCCAGGATGGTTCTATTTGATAGAAGAATAATCTTTATCAGGTGAGCCATCATAATCATCGTATGGACATGGACTAAAGTGTGCTTTGGACTTCGGTTATTTCAGGGAAATGTTGGGGAAGTTGCTGCAACTATCCTCTATACTCTCGTCCTAATTAACGACATTGTTATGTATATTCAATATGGTAAAAGAAAAAAAAGAAGTGAAAACAAATATGTTTCCTTTTACATTATAAAAGTAGTTTTATATATTTTATGGTGGTCCTGATTCACGATGATTTCACAAATCCACCTTCCTAGCTAAGGAGATGATTCGGATGAATTGACTCCTCAAGTAACGTAAATTAGGCCTTGAAAGAGAAACCTATTTAAGTTTTTTTTTTTTTTAAAATAGGGCTATATATTTTATCGAAAATTACCTGCTACAGTACTATTTAAGGATCTCTTATTTTCAGCTAATACGATGTACATGTCCATTTCAATCACACTGACGTCTTGCGTTAAATAAACGGTGTTATCCATAATGCATCACATACTAGATATTAGATATTGACATTATTTATTTTACAAATATAAATCCCGCAATATTTTGCATATGATCATTTTCTTAACTTTAATCCAATTTTTAACATTGATTTTTATAAAGCCTTGGCTGGCTCAGTAAGTCAGTAATGTATTAGAGATTATTGAACGACAGACAGATCAAGTGCAGCTAAGTACAACAATTACCATCATCGCATGCATGTGGTCAGTCAAATTGCTTTTCTCACGCCATTAAGATCCATTATATATATTTATATCATAAATCTTTATTTTGGTTGATTCTTCTTTTTTCAAAAAAGAATACATCTGCAGATAGTATAGTGGTTTGTATTTTTGTTGTCGTTCTGTCATGTAAGTAAGTTTCAGATACAATCAGTTTGAAAACAGTTGTTTTGTGATACTTTTGAAGATTCTAACATTTTTGGAGGAGGAAATAATATTCTAGATAATTTCTCTGATTTATTTTTGTAACCTTTTATAAAGCAACATTAAATTATATATTTAGGTAAATGACAAACTGACTGATTTACTTTTTGTGTCAGTAAAATATTCCTACGTTTTTAGTTATTCTAACTTGTTATGTAAGTGTTGATCAAAAAAAAAAACTTGTTATGTAAGTTGCTTAGAGTGCAAAATCCTTTTTCAAGGTATAAGCTATATCTCTCGTTCTTTCTTTTTTTCATGCAACAAAACATGTTTCTAATTAAAAATACCTAGAAAGCCTTTAAATTTTTAATTCCCTATTTTTTTTTGGATGGAAAAATAATAAAAAATTTAAAATAAAAATAGGTAAAACGGAAGAAAATCTACTAAGTTAATATTAACAATAGATCAAAAAAATCAGTAAAAACAATAAATAAAAAATGTTTTATTCATCTATATTAAAAATAAATTGGAGTAAGAAAAAATAAAGAAAATGACTAACAAGTTTTTGAATGAGTTGACTGAGGCATACTTTCAAAGTTGAATAACCTATAATTTATTTGTTTAACTTTATACTCCATATAACACTCAAATATATTTTTCTTCAACCAAATAACTTGTTTATGAAGTAGCAAGGGTAGACTAACAATTGGAAAGTTGTTGTTTGAATATACAAAGATAGAAGCAAAGAAAAGTAGTATAGAAAAGGAAAACTTCTCAGTAATTTACTTAAAACACAACAAGAAATTCAGAGAAATTTAAGTGAGAAGGTGAAATGAATTTTTAATTTTAATAGGTCCCAACTAAACCCCGACACATCTATTTAAGACACAACCCTACCATAATCCATTCCTCAAAACCTCTAGTCTCTTACTACAAACATCAACTTACAAATCAACCAAAAATAATTTTTTATTTTTTTTTAAAAAGCATTCTCCAATGGCCTCACTTCAACTCTCCTCTCGTTTTCTTGGCACAAACACTAAGAAACACAGCTCCATATCCCTCTCTCGTACTTACCATCCAACCCCATGCATCAGGCTACTCTCCCGCACGTTTATGTCGTGTTCCATGTCTATGAATGGATGCGAAGGTGATTTCAAGACGCCACTTGGTACAGTTGAGACGAGGACTATGGCGTCAGTTTTGTCTCCGGCAGACGCCACTGAGAGTCTATTCTCCGCCGTCTCTGAGCTCAAGTCTCAGCCTCCGCCGTTTTCATCCGGCGTAGTCCGGTTACAGGTACATGACTACTCTTCTTGTTTCTTAAAAAATCACGCCACGTGGTGGTTTGCGATTAGCTCGTTTCCTTGCTGTTTGTTATGTCTAATCATTGAAGTTTATATTTTCTAATATAGTCAAATTATCTATATTTTTCTAATCTTCTTAAGAAAAAGCCATTTAACCGATAAAAAAACATATACACAAGAGAATATATATATATATATATATATTATATATATATATATATATTATATATATATATATTTTAAAACACTAATTACGGATTTTCTATTATAAAAGTGCGTAACCCTTTTTCGTGGGTTGATTTTTAAAATAGTGCTTGATTATCAAACGAGAACTAGATAATTTAATGTCAACGTTAAGGAAAAGTTTAAAAAAAAGTAGAAAAAAGTATGCCGTAACTTTTTTTTATTATGGCCAAGTTGTTAATTCCACTTACTTAAATCTAGTAATTAGGTAAAAAAAAAATAGTTTTAAAGACGGTAGGGACGAGGAACAGTTCTAATGCTGTTTATCAATGTTACAAGTAATAGTTGCTTTTGTTTTTTAATCACAAACTAGCTCTTTAAAGCCATGGCTAATAGTAATCAACAAGAAAGAACATATTATTATTATAATATGATTACTACTTGATTACTCAAATATAGGTCGTACGAGAATCTGATAGTCAACCTAACTAGACGTTTTTGGACATCCTACATAGACGTCAAAGTTTAATAAATCTTTCTTATAGTCAATTTAACATTGACCAAGTTCAGCTTTTACCTAATTAAAAGGTCAAATTAACAAACAAAACACATTCAAGAAAATAAAAAAGAAAAATCATAAGGAGATTACTATCTGTTCTAAACACTGTTTAATTAGATTTGGTGATTGATTAGTGACTAGAGATATGAAGCAAGAAAATGGTGAAATAAATAATAATTGAATTTAAAGAGAATCTATGGGCCAATTATTAACAATAATGATACGTGGAAATGCGGGCTAATCATCACTCACTCATTAACAGACCCATACATTTACCCGCGCAATTTGTAATTTCGGTTTGGTTCGGTTTAGGTACCAATTAACCAGCAGATCGGAGCAATCGATTGGCTCCAAGCCCAGAACGAGACTCACCCTCGCTGCTTCTTATCTCGCCGCAGCGACGTTGGTCGTCCCGATCTCCTTCTCGACTTAGCGAGCGAGAACGGTAACGGAGACTCCTCAGATCGTGATCTGGTTAGCGTCGCCGGTATCGGTTCAGCAGTGTTCTTCCGTGACCTGGACCCATTCTCTCACGATGACTGGAGATCCATCAGAAGGTAACTAAAGATCGAAGCTTTCGTCTTCGTTTCGCTTCTCTGTTATCTGATTGTTGAGTGGTTAAAACATTTTGTGAAGGTTTCTTTCGTCTACGTCACCTTTGATTCGTGCCTATGGTGGCATGAGGTTTGATCCTCACGGGAAAATCTCTGTGGAATGGGAACCCTTTGGTGCTTTTTACTTCGCAGTGCCTCAGGTACCTTCAAGTTTTGATTTTTTCGATAAGAGAGTGTATAAAGCTCGAGACTTGTTTGACTAATTGGCTCTCATACACGAATAGGTTGAGTTTAATGAGTTTGGGGGAAGCTCTATGTTGGCTGCAACTCTTGCTTGGGACGATGAACTCTCTTGGACGCTGGAGAATGCCATTGAAGCACTTCAGGAGACTATGCTTCAGGTTAACCTTAGATGACTTTCTATTCCCAATCTGGTTTAAGCTAGTGGATGGTCTTTTGTACTAACGAGAGGTTTGTTGTGTCAGGTTTCTTCTGTTGTGACGAGGTTACGGAGGGAGTCTCTAGGAGTATCTGTTCTTAGCAAGAACCATGTTCCTACAGAAGGGGCGTATTACCCTGCTGTAGAGAAGGCTTTGGAGATGATTAAGCAGAAGAGTTCATCTCTTAGCAAGGTAGTTTTTCTGACCATGTTTGTACATATTCCTTATACAATTATGGTTTCCACTTACTTGATGTTTTTTTGTGTGTGGAACTAGGTTGTGCTTGCTCGCAACAGCAGAGTTATAACAGATACCGATATTGATCCCATCGCTTGGCTTGCACAGTTACAGAGTGAAGGGCATGATGCGTACCAGTTCTGTCTTCAGCCCCCAGGTGCACCAGCTTTTATTGGAAACACGGTAGGTTATAAGTAGTCTGTTTGTACAACATTCTATTTAGTTTAACATATCTGTAAGAAACAAGTGATGATGTTAATAAAGATATGTGCAACTTTTTTGTGAAACAGCCTGAGAGACTTTTCCAAAGGAACCAGTTAGGTGTCTGCAGTGAAGCTTTGGCTGCAACTAGGCCTCGAGGTGCTTCAACGGCTCGCGATATGGAGATAGAGCATGAATTACGAACCAGGTCATTTTTTACTCTACTGTCTCAAACAATTATAGAATCCATTCCTCCAGTTTCATTCATTAAAACTTTTGGAAATGCATACTGACGTGATATGCTAATGCTGCAGCCTGAAGGACGACCTTGAGTTCTCTATTGTACGAGAGAATATAAAAGAAAAGTTAAACGTAAGTTCAATCTTGTTGTTCTGCAGCTTTCAATCCTTTTGCGTAGTGGACTGTTACAGCAATTATGATTGACACGTGTTCTTATCATCCTCTCTTCTGCTATGCAGTCAATATGTGACAAGGTAGTTGTTAAGCCCCAAAAAACTGTGAGGAAGCTTGCAAGAGTGCAGCACCTGTATTCTCAATTAGCTGGGAGGCTTAGAAAGGAAGATGATGAGGTGAGATAAATAATTTTACATCACATGATCATATCTACATTGCTTGAAGCTAAGGGTTGACCCTTTGTCTTAATTAATTAATTATGTTTAATCTACAGTTTGACATATTGGCTGCTCTGCATCCAACTCCAGCTGTTTGTGGGCTTCCAGCTGAAGAAGCCAGACTTTTAATTAAGAAAATAGGTAAGATAACTGTCTCAAATTTCTTGTTTCAGCTATCTCCTAGTAACTATAGATGCTCATTCAAACATTTCACTTCTCTCAGAATCATTTGATAGAGGAATGTACGCTGGACCTATAGGGTTTTTTGGTGGACAAGAGAGTGAATTTGCAGTTGGGATCAGATCAGCTTTAGTTGAAAAGGTAGTGAAGCTTTCCCAAGCAAAAAAAACAAAAAAAAAACACTTATCTAAGTTTTAGCAAGCATGTGTAAATCGTTTTCTTGAGTTGTTAAAGGGTCTTGGAGCATTGATCTATGCGGGGACAGGGATAGTAGCAGAAAGCAACCCAACCTCAGAGTGGAATGAGCTTGATCTTAAGATATCTCAGGTGCGACTTGTTTACCATAATGTAACCTAACATTGTTTTCTTTTGTTTCAAAATGCCTAATAAGTTGTACTCTTTTGTGTTTTTGTTGTTCTTGTAGTTTACCAAGTCGATTGAATATAAGGCAACAACAACAACTCTAGAGAGGATTAATTAAAGAATAGCAACAGCAGAAACATTTGTATTTCATTGTATTGTATGGGAATGGGAATGGGGTTACAGTAAAACTCAGTGTATGTCATTTTGTCAGGTCTTTGTTACTAGAAAGAATAATTTATGTAAGTTATATAGGCTTTTTATGATTGTTAATGGGTCGAGTCTTTCTTGGTTGTAACTAGGCTGGGCCTTTTATGATTGTTAGTTGAATTTTATCACTACCAAAGACTTTTTTGGATAGTTTAGTACCAGTTTCCATTATCGTTGTTTAAATTAAACCAAAACCCGAAAAATAAATTGGGATTGAATTGGATTTCATAAATATTTTATCGCTTTTATTTTTATACTCGAAAAATTAGAAGAATTGGAACCAAAACCGAAAATCAAATAGAAACGAACTGAAATTAATCCTGTCATAAATATTTTAACAGTTTTATTTTTATATTTGAAGAAATTAGAAAATTTAAACCGAACGGAACCGAATTGAAACTAATCCCGAAGTCTTGATTATCTAAAACAAGTGAAAACCAAAGATAAAGCGCTGACGAATATGATTGGCTAAAACCACAAAGACATCATCTGACGTGGCAGTTTCTCTGTCCTCAGAGATTTCAGATAGTGTCCGAACGGCGAAACAACACACGAAGACATCTCCACAGATTGTTTTCTTATTTTTCTTTTTTTTCATAGCTTCGATCTTCCTCCAATGGCTGTCAACGCTCCCATATCGTCTCCAGCGACTCACCCGCGAACACAGTTTCTCTCCAACCCCGTTCTCCCCCGCTTTCGCCGGTCATACTCCACCGTGAAATCACCATCAGCCTTCTCCGTCGTCTCAATGGCTCCCCAAAAAAAGGTAACTCTCTTTGTTCAGTTTCTGCGATCTCTTGTTCCTTTCATAAGCCACTTCATAAAAGCTGCATAAAGTATGAACCTTTAAAGAGTAATCAGTTATATCTACAGAGACGACGTGAACACTCTCTAGTTATTCTCTGGACTTAGTATTCTTGCAGAATTTAATATATAAGTTTTCTTAATTTGTGTGATTAATGGATAAAAGGTGAACAAGTATGATGCCAAGTGGAAGAAACAATGGTACGGAGCGGGACTATTCTTCGAAGGGAGTGAAGAAGTAAACGTCGACGTTTTCAAGAAGCTTGAGAAGCGTAAAGTGCTGAGCAACGTCGAAAAATCTGGTCTGCTCTCAAAGGCAGAGGACTTGGGAGTCACATTGTCATCACTTGAGAAGCTTGGTGTCTTCTCCAAAGCGGAGGAGCTAGGTCTTCTCAGTCTCCTTGAAACTTTAGCAAGTACATCTCCTGCGGTCCTAGCCTCGGCTTCACTACCGGCTCTGACGGCTGCAATTGTAGCTATAGTGCTCATTCCTGATGACTCAACTACTCTGGTGGTTGCTCAAGCGGTTTTGGCTGGTGCTCTTGCTCTTGGAGGTGTTGTTTTGTTGGTTGGTTCTGTTGTTTTGGATGGACTTCAAGAAGCTGATTGAAAATCCTTTCCTCTGTAAACCAAACACAACTAAAAAGCATTTGTTGTACAACTGTTTTTTTTGTAATAAGTTTCTATAGAAGAAGGATTCTAGCTTGTTAAAGAGCCTTATTGACACAACTCTAATAAACTTTATTAGAACACAAAAGAGAAAAGTAAACTAGATTATTTCATCAAAGGTAAAGCATAGATTAATTCCATCAAAGGTAAAAGAGAGTTGCTTTGAAATCCACTCCCAAAAGTTATATTGGAAGTTCTCATAAGATATATATCTACACTAATTAGTTTGCATAAAACCCTAAATACATAGGCTTATGTCATTAGAGTAAAATTATGTTGGACTTGTAATGATATTCCCCTACAAACTTGGAGTGGGTTGAAAGCAATATGCCAAGTTTGAACACTAAACTCACTGCTAAACCAAATACAAATACAAATACAAATATGGTTTACTTTATAGGCTGTATAAACACAAGTAGTGCTTTGAAGCCCTCTTTTTTCCATCAGTCTTGAATTTTCTAAAGATTTTTAAGGCTCTATATTCAACTTGGACTTGGAAATATATAAATAACGCTTGCAATTTTCAACTTTTAGCTTTAATGGGCCTTATCTCATTTGTTTTTTTAAATAGCCCATTTCGACCATTTCTAAATGTTTTTAAAAAAATGGGATCTTTGTTGGAAAAATGTCAGACCTATTTATAAATATGTGGAGGGCCCATCGAATCGAAGTTGTTTGAACGGTGCGAAATGACAAAAGGAACAAACCCTTTATAACTGGCCTAAATGCAGAAAAGAACATACGGAGACGACGATCGTGGTTAGTGGTTACTCTCAAGAGATATATAAAGAGACATTAAGCCTTTCGTATTTTAATATAATTACGACCCCACAAAATCAAATTAATTCATTTATAACTTGAGATTTAGCAATGCATATTCAAAATATGATTTTATTTATAAAATTAGGTGAGGAGGGTTACGTGAGAACTTCAACTAAGTTTAATCAAAAGGTAAGACTAATTAAATAATTATCGTTAAAATTACACGGCAGATAAAATGATATACAAATGATATCATTGTACGGGGCCTACGGGCCTTATACAGCCGTTGTCGACAAATTTTTTTTTTTATTATTTTCGCAATTTTAAAATGGTAGTATCTATAATTTCCGAAAACAAAACAAAACAAAAATGTTATACATATGGTCTCATGGTACGGAGTTTAACTACAATTTCGAGTAATTATCAAAGCTCGATTTTCTTTGTTTTTGAAAATTAATATGATCTCAACCATGGTCCCATGTGCTTGTAATTATCTCACTTAATTATTTCACTAGATTTTGATCCGCACGTCCGTGCGGGTAACTTTTTATTTTTATGAATTTTATGCTTAAAAAATTATACTCCCTCCGTTTTTTAATAATTGACGTTTTGAGGGAAATTTTTTGTTTTAAATTATTTAACGTTTTCAATTTTCTATGTAAAATTTATTAGTAATTAATGTTAGATGATCAATTATATTATACCTTCTATTTTATTATTGGTTGAATTGTGGTTAGGTAAACAATTAATGATGTTTTTGTTTAGAAAATGATAAAAAATTAAATGTTTCTTAATCTATGTGCATAATCCTAGAACGTCAAATATAAAAAACGGAGGGAGTATTTGATTTTTTTTTACTAAACTAATGCATTATTTTATATAAAAACCTGAAATTTTGATGAGATTATTTATAAAATTTTAAACATATTTTGTCATAATCAAAATAAACACTAAATGTATAATTATAATTGATTTTTTTGTTTCTTAAATGAATTAAAACAATTAAATTTTTTGAATAACACATATTTTGTAAATAGCACTTAAAATTAAAGTAAGTGTTAGCTATATTCTGTTATATTTTGTATATAATCATTTTTAGATAATATGTTACTGTAATTCTAAAATAAAATAGATAATATATAGTTGTAGATATAATTTTTTAACATATATTAACAATTTTATTTTTATTTTATATAAAATATTACATAATTTATAAATTTTACTCCTTTTAAATGGTGAATAATATTTTAATCTTTTTTAAATGGTGAATATTATTTTTTTATTTAAATGAAAGTATTTTAAAAAAATCTTTTAATTTAAACATTAAATATCATTGTCATATTTAATTCCTAAATTTATTTTATTTTAATATAACATAAAAATAATTATAAAAACATGATATAATTTTTTATAATAATATTATAGAATTAGTTACGAAATTATTTAATTTAAGAATTAAAAGATATTTAAAATGTTAGTAAGATTTTGTTAGATTTTTCTTAACAAATTTGTAATTTAATATCTTTATAGTTCATAAAATTTTTAGATATCTTATATATTCAAATAATTAATGTAAATAATTAATATATGTAATTATGAAAATGGACCTAATGTGACTTTTTTATGGTAGATAAATTTGTACTTCTCTTTTAATAGAGAAGATTGCTCAGTTTTTTTTTAGGTTCTATGATTATTTTTAAATTTATATAATCTTATCCCACTTAGTTATTCCATGATTCAGTTCTATATATTTACATTTAATAACACCCGATAGTTTATAGTTCGTTTGGCATGTCATGCAGCACTATATACATTTTATAGATGGCAAAACTTTAATCAGATCTTTGATTTGGGTTCAAAACCATGAAGTCATAACTTGTTTTTACATGTTCCATTATATTACTAGTGATAACATCGCCCTGTAAATTCAAATTAATTCATTTTATCACTTGAGATTATTAACAATATATAGTTGAGTTGTTCAACCGCCCCAATATAAACAGATTTGGTCATTCGCTCCCAAATGACGCCAGGATTGAAGAGTTACGTGACAACATTTGGCTATATATGATTCAAGATGAAAAATTATAAATTTGTGGTCGGCGGCATTAAAATTTCATAAACAGCGGTTAGCATGTTTAATGATTCATCAATATAAAAAATGATACCCCATATGGTCTCATGGTACTAATTCGAGTGTCTTTGATGCAAATGATATCATTATCATCATGGTACGACGTTTAAACTTAAAAGTCTCGAGTATAACGCATGTGCATTTGATTATCCCATTTAATTATTTCATTATTTAGTTCTTATTATTCGTTTTTTTTTCAAAATGATACGATCTATCACCCATGTGCATGTTATAATTATCCCACTTAATTATTTCAGTTTTCAAATTCTTTAATTTTTGATAACACTCGGTAAGTTTGTTCGGTATGTCATGTAGCTCTATACATCTTAAAGAATGCTAATCTTTACTCAGATCTTTAAATATGGGTTCAAAAGCCATATTTTGTTTACAACTCATTCAATTATGTGTTGAAATATCATCTCACAAAACCAAGCCATATTTTGTTTTCTACTCATTTAATTATGTGTTGAATATCATTTCACAAAACCAAAATTAAATGATAAATATTTTAGGATAGCCTTAAATTTTTTTTCATAAAAATAGTTTTGAAAAAGAAAAATGACCAATATATATTTTATTAAAGAGTGTAATATATATTTATACATCTAACGTTAACTAATCTAGACTTAAGGTTTAGAGTTAGGTGGTGGAGTTTAGACGTAAATTTTTAAAATAAAAATAAATATTAAAAAATTTAGAATAAAAAATTATTTCAATCATTTTTTTAGTATTATTTTGGTGACAAACACTTAAAAATAGTTGATGGAGAGAATTATCCAAATTAAATTATGTCTCACCATTTTATATTCTTTTCCCATGTAATGATCAGTATGTGGTATGTGTATGTCAAGTGGGCTGCAATTTTCTTGCAAAAGAGAGTGAGACAAGGGGTTTTCTTGAAACTAACGTATAACATTTTATGTTTTGCTTTGTTGCATAATTTAGAAAGGGCGATATTTTAAAATAAAACCAAATGATACTTATAATATATACAATACAAATATAATTAGTAAATATTATCAAATTTTAGTATTTAAAGTATTCAATACATTACATACTGACTTTTGGAATATGTGTATACTTGTTTTTTGTGAATGTTATATGTGTATATTGAACGATGAAATTTAATTCTACTAACTTTTCAATATTTGTTTTTTGGAAAATGACAAATCAAAACCATATCGCAACTTGGCAATTTTGTGAGCAGCGAAATATCGTTTCTCTTCTTAAAGTTATAAACAATGTGTGGTTTCTACTTAGTTATTTTGGTTTTTAATCGAAAACATCGTCAAAAAGAAAAGTATGAAGTATTGTTTTAAAGAAGTTTCGAAGAAAACAAAACAAATTAAGAGGAGTGAAGTCTTCTTGTATTATGTTAAAAAGTCATTTCATTTATTTGAGAAATAAGCAAAAAAAAAAAAAACAGACTGTCTACACCAATAAACGGCGTCAACGTAACGGTGACGGCTGGAAAAGTCCAATGTATACAAAAGATTCGATAGCTGAATATATATTTGCAAAATTATCATAAATCAGTAGAAAAACTAGTCTTAATTTGTTTTTCTTATCACCAAACGATCAAAGCATAAAACATAAAAATTATATACAATGGATACCCTACGATGGTCAATTTCTAAAATAATAGTACTAATAAAATGATTATTTAGATGAAAAAACATATATCGAGGAGCTGATATCTGAAAGGTCACAGTATCCTAGGATAATAAAAGTCAGAGACTTAAAAGAAGACGTCAACATCAAGCATAGAAGAATCAACCATTCAAAAACTGACACGTGACAGTAGGAGCCATCACAATACGTGTGTGAGAGCACCCGCAACCGGGGTGCTTAGGGGGGTGCTTAAGGGGTGGGGCCCACTAGCACCCCCAACAACCAACTCTTAAAACTCCCAAATAAGCACCCCATTTTCTTTGGTTCTTGCACTGTTCACGGGTCCCACTGACACGTGGCGACCCGTGATTGGTCTACTTTTTTTTTTTTTTTTTTTTTTTTTTTAAAAATCAGAAAAAAAAAAAATAAGCACCCCAAGAGGGGTGCTTGGGTTGCAGATGCTCTGAGTGTAAGTAAGGCCAATGTCTCTGGGCCTATATAGAGCAGAAAGACCGTTGCCTATTTGACCTATAACTCGATCCACTGTTGTTGGCTCCGGTAAGTCTTGTTCCAACCTCTGAATCTTTAGCTCTCTCTTCTTTTTTTTTGGTCTGATTTTGTTTTATGAAACTGCTAGTTTCGATATGTACAAAAACCAAAACAAAGTTGTATACTATTTGCTTTTTATTTTGATCCACCAAAAGAAGTTGGATTCGGTTTCTATTTTTATACATATGCATTTCTAGATTTCTCAAACTAGATCTATTTCATAAATAGAAAAAACCCTATTCCTTTTTGCTTTCTTTTTTTTTCTATGCATTGTAGTGTTTCTCCGATTGAGATGAGCACATCGTTTTGTTTTCTTCTTATTTCCATAAAAAGGAAAACAACTTGACATTGTTGCTAAGCTCCAATTTTCTTTCTTTCAGTTTTTAAATGGATATAAATGCTTATTCTTATAAGAAAAGAATCATTAGAAATTTTTACAAAAGATTATATATATGAATATTGATTGCATCAGATTAAATCCAAAAATTGAGTCATTCCGACATTTGGTACATGATAATAAAAAAAAATATGTTTTTCTTTTGCCAAACAACAAAGAATATGTTATATATATATATATATATATATATATGATAGGTACTTGTTTGTGGTTAGATAATAAAAAGGCCAGGGCAGGCCAGGCCAGGCTGAAGAAAGCAACGAGTTGTGGAGAGCCTGAGTGATAGTAGAAGATGGAGGAAGAAAGAGTAGGAAGCACGAAGAGACCATTTCGAGGTATCATAGCAGATCTCAGAGGAAGAGCCTTGTGTTACAACCATGACTGGGTCGCTGGTCTTTGTTCTGGTTTCGGGTACTTGGTTCGGTTCGGTTCGGTTTCACTTAGTTACCATTATTAAATATTTATTGACACAAAAGAAGATTAAACAATATTCTTTTTTGGGAGGTTTTGCAGGATTCTAGCTCCGACCACATATATTTTCTTCGCCTCTGCACTTCCAGTTATTGCCTTTGGCGAGCAACTCAGCCGTGACACAGGTTTCAACTTATTTAAAAGTCTTCAAGTCAGCTTTGATTTTTCACTCACGGTTTGTTTGTGTTCACGTTGAAACAAAAGGTCTTTAAGTAGCTATGGTTCTTTTTTATTAGTCACGGTTTGTGTTCGCATGCAACAAAAAAGGTCTACAAGTTGCACTTTGCAAACGTTTTGACTTTTGCTTGCATACTGTGATATGAAGAGAGAATCCATTTTTTTTATAATTATATTCAATTATATATATAGATGGAATGTTAAGCCCAGTGGAAACGTTAGCATCAACAGCGTTATGTGGAGTGATACACTCGATACTAGGAGGACAGCCACTGTTGATACTTGGAGTAGCAGAACCAACTGTCTTAATGTATGTTTACTTGTACCACTTCGCTAAAGGAAGACCAGAACTCGGCAAAGAACTCTTCTTAGCTTGGGCTGCTTGGTACTAACAAAACAAAAAACTCTTTCTAAATTTCTTTTTAAATGTTTTTATTTCGCTTTAAAGTTATGGTTTTGTTGGCTGCTATATAATAATTGAAGGGTATGCGTGTGGACGGCTTTGTTACTGATTGTATTGGCGATATTCAACGTAGCTGATATCATTAACCGATTCACTAGAATCGCTGGTGAGCTTTTTGGCATGTTGATCGCCCTTTTATTCATCCAGCAAACCATTAAGGTAGTTCAACAACCTCTAAAATGCTATGGTATTTAAATGGTATATAGATAAAACAACAATCACGTATATATTATGTATTGGCCATTTGTTTGTAGTTTTTGAAATGGTTTTAACTTTTAGTTTTATGTATTTTGGATAATAGTTATGTTTTTAAAACCAAACTGAAATCTGAACCAAATAATTATTTTGGTCACTATTTAATATGGTTCGACCGGATCAAACCTTGTTTACAAATTATATATAAATATATACATATTAATTTTTAATATATATTTAAAAAGAATATTATAAAATATTATATAGAATTAGAATATATAAAAATGAAATATAAAAATTGGAAATATTAACTAGTCTTCTATTATCTTGTTATGGGTTTTTACAATTTTTATTCAGTTAAATAACTTTAAAACCTAATCAGGCTATGTGATTAGTTCATGGTCGAACTATTTGAACATGGTTTAACTATTGGGTCGGTCTCATTTTAAAACATTAGATAATATTAACACTAATTACCAAAAAAAATTAGAAAACTTATGGTTTCTCTAAACATGTTAAGATTTATTACCAGACTTTTAATGTTTTTGATAGATAATACTGAAAGAAATAGTAGTTGAATAATACAAAATTGCACCTTGTCAAAATAACGTATAAGATGTTTTCAAATGAAATATGTAGGGAATGGTGAGCGAATTTAAGATGCCAGAACATGAGGACTCAACACTTGAGAAGTATCAGTTCCAGTGGCTCTATACAAACGGACTTCTCGGCCTCATTTTCACCTTTGGCCTTATCTACACTGCTTTGAAGAGCAGAAAAGCTAGGTCCTGGCGATATGGAACAGGTAAGAGAGATCTATATTGTCATGGTTAGGTCACCGTTCCTGTGTCAATAAAACATTAAAGTTCCTTAAAACTCTATTTGTTTTAAAAGGATGGTGCAGAAACTTCATCGCAGACTATGGAGTTCCTCTGATGGTTGTGGTTTGGACAGCTTTGTCTTTCAGTACACCATCAAAACTCCCCTCTGGTATCCCCAGAAGACTCACTAGTCCTCTTCCATGGGACACTGCTTCTTTAGGACACTGGACTGTCATCAAGGTCACAAAAAGTCACTCTATACATCTTTTAAACGATCTTCTTGATTCATCATCTAAACCCCTCTCTGAGACCTGTTCTTGGTTCTGCACAGGACATGGGAAAAGTCCCTCCAGCATACATCTTTGCGGGGTTTATACCCGCGTTGATGATAGCAGGACTCTACTTCTTTGACCACAGCGTTGTTGCGCAGCTCGCGCAACAGAAGGAGTTCAACCTCAAGAACCCTTCTGCGTATCACTACGATGTTCTCTTGTTAGGTTTCATGGTAATCATTCTTGAACCCTTTACAACATTTGAACCTCTGGTTAACATGTCCAAAACTGTGTAGGTTTTGGTCTGCGGATTGCTCGGTCTGCCTCCTTCTAACGGAGTCCTCCCTCAGTCTCCTATGCATACCAAAAGCCTTGCTGTTCTCAAACGACAGGTTTAGTACTATTGTTCAGACCAAGCTGGTCTTCTTGGTGAACTAGTTATGACTTTGGTGGCTACTTTTGTGCAGCTAATACGGAGGAAGATGGTGATGACAGCTAAAGAAAGCATGAGAAAGAGAGCAAGTTCCTCTCAAGTGTACGAGAACATGCAAGAAGTCTTCATAGAGATGGACAAAAGCCCACTTGTACGTAGTTAGACTCAATACCATAAGTAAAGTTTCAAGATTCATGATCATAACCAAGCTGTGATTTAATCTTATAGGTTCACACAAGCACAACACACGTAATGGAGCTGCAAGATTTGAAAGACGCAGTGATGAAGAAAACTGAAGAGGAAGGAGAAAGCAGCGAGGAGGGTGGTTTCGATCCAGAGAAGCACCTTGACGCTTTCTTGCCTGTTAGAGTCAACGAGCAGAGAGTGAGCAACCTGTTACAGTCACTGCTAGTGGCAGGAGCAGTGTTGGCTATACCTGCTATTAAACTCATACCATCTTCTATCCTATGGGGATACTTCGCTTACATGGCCATTGATAGTCTCCCAGGGAATCAGTTCTTTGAACGCACAGTGCTTCTCTTCGTCCCACCAAGCCGGAGATTCAAGTATGTGCTCTGTTTTACTCTGTTTTGCCCTGTTTTATTACTCTGTTTTAAAGCATGATCACTTGATGAATGTTGTTGCTAGGGTCTTGGAGGGAGCACACGCGTCGTTCGTGGAGAAAGTTCCTTTTAAATCAATGGCTGCGTTCACAATAATGCAGATACTCTACTTTGGACTGTGCTACGGAGTGACGTGGATTCCGGTGGCCGGAATCATGTTTCCGATACCTTTCTTCCTCTTAATAGCAATCAGACAGTACCTTCTCCCGAAGCTCTTTAAACCGGCGCATCTCCGAGAACTTGATGCCTCTGAGTATGAGGAGATCCCTGGAACTCCTAGGAACCCTCTCGAGCTGTCTTTCCGGGTGAGTCATTGTCTATATCACATTGCCTTCTGCGTTTTTATCACCAGAGTTCTATATTAATCCGGAGTTAACACTGTCATATAGTCAACTGGTTCGATGAAAGACGTCTTAGAGTGCGATGCTGAGATCTTAGACGAGCTAACCACGAGCAGAGGGGAGCTTAGAGTTCGTCCAGCTAGTCTTAGCCCAGACAAAGGCCACCAGGTAAACTTCTTTTTTGTTATGTCCCCAGCTAAACTTACTAAAAGAAGAATGTTCACATACTAAAGTTTAACTTGCAGGTTTACCCTAATGAGATAGTAGAAGCAGAGGATGGAGACATGAGTACTCCAAGAGTATGATCTACCATGTGATGATCGGTTCTACACAAAACTAAACAAAGATGACGTGTCTGTCAAGTTAATGTTCTTAGCAGTAAGAATCTGTTGAGTACTGGTTAAGTCTTAAAACTATAGTTTTCTTTTGTTTCTTATATTAAACTATATGAATCAATGTTCATATTTTGTAAGACATGTTATATATAATTCATGGACCAAATCTGAAACGTTTTAGTTACTAAGAATGTATTTATAGGAATTTTTTTCAAAAAAAATGTATACACATAACTCTTTTGTCTATCAGGCTGACACAACATATTATCATATCACTTTAATATTATGTAAAACTAAAAGAAATAAAATAATGTTGTCATAAAATTATAAAACCCCCATCGGAATGGTACCTAGTAATAGTAATAATGGAATAACTCAGGCAAAAAAATAATAATAACGGAAAAACTCAGCATATGCCTTGCAGTGCAAGGTTTAATCGGTAGGGCAAAAAGCGACAAAACTCACACTCCAGCGACGCGACGTCGTTTAGTAAACGAGTTTATATATAAACAGAGAGGCTTTGGGTTCTTCCTGAGACTGGGAGAGAAATACAAGAGGATCGTAGTAGCAGAGCAGTTTCCTATTCACATCTCTCTCTCTCTCTCTCTCTTTCTCCGATTAGGGTTTGCTTCTTCTTCTTCTTCTTCAACACTACTCTGTGTGCACGCGAGTGCGTCGGTGTTCTTCTTCTTTCCAAGAAGAGAAGATAGTCATCATGGTGGATGATTCGATCACAGACTCTCAACTCTTTCATGGCTCTGCAATCTCGAGAGCTTTCTTCAAGAAACGCGACGTAAGCTTTTCTTTTCTCGTATTGAGTATACATGCATGCATGCGTGTGATGCATGGATCATAGTTTCCTAGTGCTTGTGGCTAGTTTCTTGTTCAAGATCGTCATGGTTGCATGATCCATGCATGCCTTTGGTTACAGGCGAATTGGTTAAGGAAGCTGAAACAGAGGAAGACTGATGATGCTCGTCGCATGAAATGGAGTCACCAATGTAATGAGAGGACGTAGAAACTTGACTTTCTTTAGCAGTTCTTGATGTTTTGTTTGTTACAATGTTTAGGGAAGAGAGCAAATGTCGTAGGTGAAGAGGAAGATGGCTGCTCTAGGCTGAGATCTTTGCGTGACATCAAAACACTCAGCGACAGGTTTTCTCAAACTTGGAGTCTTGATTATGACACTGATGACGAGGAAGACGAGACTGGTCTTTCTGCTAGTGGTAGCCTAACGAGTGTCCTCGAGAACAAAGATTCTGATAGTGGAGACGAAGACTCCTTCTGCTGTTCTAAGCAGGTCACAGATGAAGAGCAGGAAGAAGTTCCAAGGCAGAGTAACAACAAGTCTTCTTCTACTGCAAAGCCACAAGAAAAGCCTGATGAGAAGAAAGAAGATGACTGTCACATTTGCACTGAAAAGATGGATGAAACGGATCTACTCTTCAAACCATGTACTTCTTGCGGGTATAAGATGTGTCTCTTCTGCTATAATAAGATCGATGTTTGCCCAATTTGCAAGACGAAGTATGAGAAGCAGACAAGTAGTAACCGTGGAGAAGTGACTTTCCAGCAACGTGGTCGTGACCCACTTCCTTTGTCTTCATCGTTTCAAGGACTACTTGAGAGTGATTAAAGATGGAGGAGAAAGAAAGAGTTTCAATAGGTCTCTTCTTTGCTTTCTTATTAGTATCTCAGTTTCATCAGGAACAATTGTTTTGCGTTTTTTTTTCTTTGTTTAGATTGTCGTCTCGGTGATAACATTCCATATATACTTTGTATAATAAATAAAGACATGTTTCAGTACTCATTTTGACCCTACATTGATACTGTTAAGGTGTTTCTCCTTCTCCACACGAACTATTTGACCCTTCTTCACTGTTATTCTCAACCACAACAAGAATGCAAAAGAACTATCATCAGAATTATGTTATTAGATTCAGCATTTGAAACATAATAGTGAGGAAACTAACTCGAGTAAACCGGTTTCTTGGGAAGAGTTTTAGGAGTCTTGGTTGAAGCTGGTGATGCTTCCCCTTCTGACTCTGCTTTGACTGTGAATTGAGGAAGATGACGAAGAGAGAATCTTCTAGGAGAAAATGTAAGTGAGGAGGAGATTGTCGAAAGAGAAGAAAGCTGAGACAGAGTCACTGAGAAAGCCATTGAAGAAGCCACCAATAATATTTTCTGTGTGTTCTTTAGAGTTTGGGATAAGACGGCAATAGTCTCAACGGTCTGAAAATAGCATGACTGAACCAATTATAAGTTGCCACGTAAGTGCCACAAACAAGTATTTATTTTGATTCTTGAAACTGCCAAAATACATAGGTGCTTTATTATCGTGGACCAAAACTTCAGTGCCTAGCTGTGACTGAGTATAGGCTGATGAAATCTGACACAAAGTTGAAAAGTTCTTCTAAGTAAAGAAATGATTCATGTGTGTGAGTTCTCTAGTAAACATTGAATCTTGAGGGAGATGGTATTGGCTCCCCTTGGGTTGGTTCCTTTTTTTTCCAATTACAAGATTATCTCATCTTGAACACTGACGTTAAGTGTCTTGTTTGGAAGAACGATACTGCTGGTCACCACAACCTCGTCTTCAACTGCAACCGACTCTCCTGAGAACCATTACATTTCAGATTAGTTTTCTATCTGTAAGGATATTTTGCTGTCTGCCTGTAACGAGAAGGAAGTGTGGATAGAAGCAGTTTACCGAGAATTGTAACTCCAAGTTTGGAATTGTAGACTCCCTCAGCCTGTGATCAACAATGTAATCAAGATTGTAAAGGACACCAAACATAAACAGAATGAGACAGACTCTTTAACAGATGAGCAGAAGAGAAAAAGATGCCTGGACACGGGACCATCTCCCGATTGAAGATTTCCAACCAACGATTGCATTTGTCACCACTGCATTTTCCTGGGAACACAGTCATCACTCAAGAGTCAACCTCAAGAGAAGTTTACCCGTTTTTCTTTTTAGTCATTGATGTGTAAGAAGACATACCATGATCTCAACGTCGTCAAGGATGATACAGCTGATAAGCCTGACACCCGGTCCAACACGAGCATTTGCAGAGATTGAGACGTTGGGACCAATCTGTTAATATAAACAGAATGCTTTGTAATAAGTTGCTTTAACAAGGGACAAAACCAGAGGGTTACTTACCTTTGCAGTTGGGTGTACTTTTGCAGAAGGATGTATGTAAACATCACCAATCACTATGGCACTCTTTGTTCCATCACCACTAGCCAACACCTGGGGAGAGGTCAACCGGAACTGGGAAAGATAGAGCTCCGAGCACCTCAGCGACATTCTAAACAAAAGTCAACCCATAAGTCAAAGCCATAACACTTTCACTGTTTCAGTTACTGCTAAATCAAAGGCATATACCCAGGAGATTTGATTTGCTCCCAGAAATCCATAGTCTCATAAGTATAGAGTTGCTTCTTCCCAGCTAAAGGTGAAAGGATGTCTTGATCCAGTCTTACAAAATCTGCTGGGATCCTATTTGAAAGAGGAGAAACCATATAATTTAATTCAAAGTCTATTCAGTTATGTATGAAGAGACAATCAACAAACCTTGTTGCCGGTTGAAGAGCTTCATAGCTGGAAACACGTCTCAGAGTGGCTAAGACAAAAAAAAGTGAATAAGAAGTGATGTTGTATACTATCAAGAGAAGGAAGCATAGACTATGTTGTAAGATCTTTGTTACTGATTTTACCTGTATCATTCCTTTGGGAGGAAACATCTCTTATAGCAGTGAAAATTTCGGGTGTGAATACATAAACACCACAATTAATACGGTCACTGACCTGCGTGTTCCAAGATTAAAAAAAAAAAACATTAGAATCAAAACTTGAAGATCCTAAAGATCTGAATCATCTCAGTGATATGTACATACAAAGGTTTCGGGTTTCTCGGTGTAATGAAGCAGCTCATTAGTAACTGGATCTGCAACCAGCTCTCCAAATTGGCTTGCTGATTCAGGAGAAACCTAAATACCAAAACACAGAAGCAACTTTGATAAAAATCGACCAGAAACAAAAAAAAAACAAGACTAATCTTATATACTTAATCACAGACCTTGATCACAAGAAGAGTTCCAATTCCACCATATTTCCTATGAGCCTCTGTTGAATCATAGTATTAAGTTATCAACTATAAAGAGTAAGAAGCCTCTTCAAAACCAAAGATGAATCCGAACTTAAAAAACAAAGGTGCATACCGAGCATTTCAGGCAAGGGGAAACTGCAGCAAACATCACAGTTAAGCAGGAAGATATGAGACTGCAAGGAAGTAGACACAAGAACTCAGATATGAAGAAGAAACACTTGGCTCATAAAAGTGAAACGATCCCTGGAGGCTAAAACTACTGAGTACAATAAAGTTAGATTTCTAACCGGGTTATCTTCCATGATCAGATTTCGAAAGTGATACAGCCCACCAGCTGAACCATGTGGTTTGTCTTCTCGCAGATATCTAAGATACAGAAACCCCAAACAAAGATGAGCAAAACTGATAATTGAGATGCAAGAAGAGGAGAGAGTCTAATCAAAACCTGACAGGAACTTTGAGTTCATTGGAAATGGCAGAGACATAAAGTGCAAACTCCCTTTCCTCATAGAATCCAACAAGATAGACTTGAGCTAAGTTTGGAATCTGCAGACAACAAAAGACTGATACAATCCATTGATCTGAAGTTCAGAAGATCGAGATGGAGTCAAAAAGGTTTACCCTTTTACAAGCAGAGATAGGGTGATGCACCATAGGTTGTCCAGCAATAGGAAACAGAGGCTTCGGAATATTCAGTGACAATGGTCGAAACCTAGTACCTGTAGGTGGATCCAAGATCCGGACAGAATCAGAAAACACATAATCATTCCGACAAGAATTGTCTTAGGAAACAAAGAGAGAAACAAAACTGTATTGGCTTATGCTCAAACACACAAATCTGAATCTAAGGAGTTCGTTATAGATCAAACGAGACATTGATAGAAAGGACAAAAGGGCAAAAGTCTTCTTCTACCTTTGGTCGGACCACCGACCAAGATCACAGCAACCACTTTCTCCTCCGTTGAGCTCCCCATCTCTATAACAGAACCTCGAAAATTCTCAAATTCCACCAGGTGTTGAATCTAGCACTATACGAAGCAGGGATGATCTATCTCGTCGGTGAAAAAAAAAGGAGAGAGAAGTTTTTGAGAAGATCTAAGTGAAAGTATCCGCCGGGATATTCGTACTTTAGGATACCATCATAATTTCAAGAGAAATTTCATTTTTTTAAAAATTAATGATATCATTCTATTTTACCTACAAAGAATAAAGTAACAAATTTAAAGAGATTAAAAAGTTTTGGCTAGGTTATATTTAAAATCAAAATTTATAAAAAAATTGCTTAACAATGCATTTAAAATGTTTACAATTCAGGATGTTTATATGAAAACAAAAATAAAATGTAATGATGTACATTTCGAGTTTTATGCGTAGATCTAAATTTAAAAAAATACTGATTTAAGGAATTATGAATTCAAACACAAAAAAAAATATTTGAAAAAAATTAATTTTATAACCAGTTTGATAATACTTTTCAAACTTACTATTAGTAAATGATTATTTTCAAAAATACCTTAAATATATAATACAAATGTACTAAACTAAATTTTTAAATATTTATAAAACATTTAGAAAATTAACGACACTCATTTAACACTAAACTTTAAATAATAATTATTAAAATGTAAATCTAAATATTAAAATATTTTTGATTGAATATTTTTGAAAAAGAATATTTATTTTGTGGTATTATTTATAATTTTTTTTGCACTACTATTAAATTACCAAAATTTTAGTAAATGTATAAATATATCGAATTTTTTTTGTAAAAATATCATATATATACATATATACTTCAGCATATTTACTTTCATATTAGTTTCAAACTTTGATATAATCCACAACATATATACACTGTTTTTGAAAAATTATACTGCGTCCTCTTAGTTTCAGGTTTAATAGTAGTACTATAGAAATAAAGATCTGAAGAAACACTATAATAAGATTTTCATCATTCTCCTTTCTCAAAAAAAAAAAAAAAATCATCATTCTGATTCTTGGGTGTGGTAAGAAAGAGCACTTGGAATGATTAAGGCGTCAACAAAAAAAAAAAAAAAACAGAACTGGTGTTTCTTACAAAAGTTGCAAGCCAATGTTGAGATCGGCAGTGGAACAATGGCTAAAACCCAAACAAGAAAACTCATAACGATTACATTCATACAAACAAAACGACTAGGCGTCAAAAAACAACTAAAATAAAATAAAAATGAACAGAGAATGAGCTTTGATATTTGTAACCGATGGAGCGTCAAAAGAATCTTTCGAAATGGTCTCTCAAGTGGCTTGTGGAGGAGCTACCACAGACTCAAAGGTCACTGTGAACCTAGCCAAGATGTGTTTGGCTTGGAAGATGCTTCGGTTGAACCATCTATCTGGTACGGTGCCTTTGATGTAATTCTGTTAAAAATAGGGTTACAAGTTGGATATTTTTAGAAACTTGCTTTAACAACACACTAAAGTATGGCTTTCACAAAAAAAAAAAAAAATAGCACTTACCTATCCTTTCTCTTCTCCAAGAATCGATGAAGCGAGGCTCTTCTAGCAATTGGGAGTTCTACAAATAAAACAAAAAACAGAGAAGAACGTTAGTCAAATATGGCCATGAGAAAGAACCAAAGAGGCCTGAGAACTATATATATATACCGCAAGCTAAAGAGGACGTGTTGGTCTGAATTGGCTCTTGTACTGCTACAGTTTTTGCAGGACGGGTAGTAGCAGCAATCTCATTATGGTTCTTGGCTAAGTTTTGAGTATAAGCACTCTGCTTACTGTTCTGTTCAGCTGTGTATCTTTTGACAGTTCCTTTGTTAGCTAAGTCAATGACTTGTTTGGCTTTCTCAGCAGGAAAATCATCAAACACCATAACTTGACCACCGTAGAATATGGTCAACGGAGCAGAAGCTTCAGACTCCACCTTCACCGATCTGCTCAAGATCAAAGACAAAACCCACAAAAGTTAGTCTAATCCAATTGTTGATCAGATGATTATTATCAACAAAACATACTTAGTCTCTATGATCTTCTCGACTTCTTCTTTGGCTCCAGTGGAAGATGAGGAAGAAAAGCTTGACTGGCGAGGAACCATGTCATTCTTTGGTTTAACTTCTTGAGGAGGAGACGAAGCTTCTTCAACAGGGAACAGATTCATCATTGTTGGCTGACGTGACACACCAAACACTCCTACAAAAATTAGATCCAAAAGCTAAAGATTATTCAAACCAAACATAGAAACATCTCTCAGAGTAAAACCGGTTCAATTTCCGGTCAACATGTAACCGGTTTACAACTCAATCCCAGAATCAGAAAAAAAACAGATCCAAGTCATGTAGAGAAGGTTTGTTTGGTTACCATTGACGTCAAGGTTGCATGTCATCCCTAAGCTCAGATCTCCAAAGCTACCATTCTCCTTGAGATAACGACTCAAACGACTACATGTCTGTGAGAAGCTCTGCTTCCGACCAGAGAAGTCCCTACACTCACCAGAACTCGACATCCTTAAGTCTTCTGCCTTTGTTCACGAATCTTCAAAAAAAATAAAGTTAGGGTTTCAGAGAGAAAGTAAGTTTTGTGACGAGGAAGAGACAATGTGAACCTCTCTTTATTATACTCTCTTCGTCGCTGGTTACAGATACCAAAATTAAAATTTAATTTAAGTAGCGCATTTAAAACACGTGTTTTAGTTCACCGTCACCCACGCCACGTCTGATCCTACCAAAAAATAACAAAAATAGCATTAGTATAATATCTATTTTTGAAAAAGGATCTCAACATGTATAATTAAATGCATGAATATTGAGTCACTAGTGTTCAAAAAAAAAAATTGAGTCACTTTAAAACAAATCTCTATTATACAAATAAGCAAGTGGTCTTGCTGCTGAACCCTGTTTATAAAGTATAAATTCCACTTTGCATTTGATCCATAAATCACTTTAATTTAGCTACTTAGTGTAATATTCCTTTTTTTTAAATACTATAGTACTTAAAAAGAAAACATTGTAATACTTGCACAGTCATACTTCAAAAGAAGCGGGGAACGCACGTCTCCTCCAACAAATAATGACCTTACACGTGTCTAATTTGAGATGCTCCAAGGCCAAGGCATTGAGGAGCTCTCAGCTGCTATACGACTTAAGCACCATTAATCCTTAAAGCCTATTAGGGTGTTTATTTTTTTGTCTGATTTAAAAAAAGAAATTAAAAAAATTCAATCATAAACAGTCATGTGTCAATAGGGTCTGCATTGCAAGAATCAAACCAAAATAGATTCTTATTTTAGCATTTTTTAAACTAGTACTTAACATTTTATGAGAACCATTCAAATATTTAATTATATTTTTGTTAAGCATATGTTAAGCACTTTGGATAATGGTGTTCTTACATGTCTTTGATTGCATTATATAATATTCTTTTGTTATTATCCCATGCGTATGTTAGGTACATACAAATATTCACTAGGAGTATATATTAATCGAAAAGCAATATAACAACCCAATTTGTTTTTATCACAGTATTGATCAAATATATATATTCTTACCCGCATTTAACCAATCATTATTGCATACAAGTGTGAGAAAATCATGCATGCCTATGTTTTTGTTTTCATTCGGTTTATCATAACCTAGTTCAACTCCTACCAAATAACTAATCATTTTTCAGGAAGAACTTAAAATAAATTAAAAGAAACATCATGATTAAAAGAGTAAACTATAATTAAAAGAAACATCAAAATCAAATTTAATTTAAAACAGTGAACATGTGAAAAGGTGGTTGGGAGAGTGAAGATCTCACAGGTAAGATGTATAACGTGACAATATATATTTGTCAAACTACATTATGATCGTAAATGAGAATATCTATTAAAAAAAGCAAGTGGGGAACATAGTGGCCACCTAGATTGCAAGAGGGATCACAAGAAGAATGTTTTGAGCTGAATGTTATGTTTCTAGTCTTTACTTTAATTTTTTTTTTTCTGTGGAAACGTTATCTATTTATGGTTCTATTCTACTACATGTTTTGAGCTGAATGTGATGAGATACTTTTATCCACCTTTGTGTAATGTACATTGGTTTCAGTTTATTTCTCTAGATATGTTATAACCAGAGTGTAACTGTAATGAGTTGCTAAGTTTAACTGAGAATTAATTTGGTATTTATTCATATAATAGTGAAATGAAATACTACAAAAAAGGCTACAAAGATTCCAATCAAAAGGGTATCACACAGAACATATAATTCATGTCAAATCCAACTCTGTACGTTTGCTCCTATCCAAGTCCTCTGGCACAGCAGATCTTGATCCTAAGAAACTTTAGCTTTAGCTCTTGGTAGTTTAACAAACTGTGTTGATTCCCGCAACAACATAACATGGGGAGTTCTTGTAAACACTGCACATAACAAATATGTTAAGGTTAAAGAGCAAAACATTCCATTGATGATGCATCAGAAAACAAATGGATGTTAGTGTACCTTACAGCAAGTTATAAAACCAGGTTTGGAGTACAAGCAATGTTTGCTTTCACTTGTAAGGAGCAAAAATGATGCTGGAGTTATGACCACCAAACCCGAAAGAATTAGACAAGGCTGCTTTAATGTTCAATCTCTCCTTCTTAGAACCCACCAGCAATTTTGTATCCTGCTCCAGTTCCATCACATTAGGTAAGTATCTATGTGTAGTATACTAGTATCAAACTATGATCATCTTGGAATAACAAAAAAATGCCAAAAGAATGTACCAACATACCACTCCATTGTCTGGATTATCCAGGTTGATATTCGGATGAACCCAACCGGTTCTTATTGCCTTTTATAAACCAGCAGAAAATTAGCATGAAAATTGCACTTAGTTCCCTTCCTTGTGGATACATATGTCTCTAATATTTTATAGTGTTACCTGCACGGTTGCAACAGCCTCTACAGCTCCAGCAGCTCCCAGCAAGTGTCCGATCATAGATTTTGTGGAGTTTACCTTTAGCTGCAACATAGTGAGAGGAGCAAATAAGAAAAAGACACACACATAAAACTACCCTTGGAGTTTTGTAAGTGAAGATACCTCAGGGTTTTGGCCAAAACAGTGAACAAGGGCTTTGTACTCCTTAAGGTCTCCAGCTGGTGTTGAGGTTGCATGTGCATTTACGTAATTTATCTGTTCCTTGGAGATCCCAGCATGATCTAACGCTCTCTCAATACATATAACTACACCAGTTCCTGTGGATATTTTTAGACATGAGTTATACTTGCAGTTGATTACCAAACTAATCTAAAATAGGGGAGAATGAAAGTACCATCAGGGTGAGGTTCGGTCATGTGGTAGGCATCACATGTGAAACTCCCACCAAGGAACTCTGCGTAAATAGTTGCTCCTCTTTTCTGCAAACAAACAACCAAACAAAAGAAGCAGAATACAAATGTTCTCACCACTTAGTTCCATACCAGGAATGAAGAAAAGCTTTGAGAATAAGTTATAATACCTTAGCATGCTCAAGTTCTTCCAAAAGCAGAACTCCAGCTCCTTCCCCCATCACGAAACCATCTCGACTCTGTTATGCAATCAAGAGTTGAACAAAACCATAGAAAGGCATTACAAGACACGAGAGGAACTTGTAGAAAAATTACACTATCCCAAGGACGTGAAGCTTTTGTAGGATCATTATTCCTTTGTGAAAGAGCTCGACATGCCATGAAACCTGCTAAACCTGCACTGGTACATATACGATAAGTTACATGTAGCTTAAAAGTTCAAGAGCATAGAGAAAGAGTTTGCACCTATTGGAATAATAGCTGCATCTGAGCCACCACAGAGCATTACATCCTGAAAGGTTTAGGGGAAAGACAAGACAAGTCTAATAAAGAAGTGTCTCTACCAAAACTGTCAAGTTTCCAAGTGGATGGAGGATACTTACAGCTTCACCCTTAATAATGTGGTTAGCTGAGTTTAAAATGCAAAAGTTGCTTGTAGCACAAGCACTTGAAATAGAGTAGTTTGGCCCCATCCACCCCTAATTTATCATTGAAAACAAAACGTTACAAGTTAAACTGCTGGTTTTGTTATATAAACATTCACATATTTTATCAGACCAGATCAATGGCAAGCATAGCAGAACCCATGTTAGTTGTGGCAAGAGGAACACAAAAAGGATTCATCTTCTTGTAAGAAATCTTCAGAGCTTGAATAGCCTCGTGAAAGACCTTCATGCCACCCATTGCAGAGCCAATCAAAACTCCACATTTGGATTTGTCAAACTCAGCCATGACTTCTTCAGTAACACCACCATCAGCCAAAGCTTTCTTGCCAGCAGTGAGAAGATAGAGCATGAACTTGTCCATCCTCCTAGATAGTTTTGGAGCAACCCATCCTTCACTGGAGAAAGATTTGATCTCTCCAGCAATCCTCTTGACAAAAAAAGTAAAAACAAAAGGAGAGATAGTAAATATACAAACTCCCCAAGATATAAAACAATGTTCTAAAAATCGGTAGGCGGTGGCCAGGCCGATTTTTTGAACGCCTAAACTGATTTTTCAAAAAATCGGTTTGAAAAAAAATCGTTTCGCTCATGTCTAATTGCCGATTAGGCGGGGGGAGACCGATTTTTAGAACATTGTTATAAAATATGATATACTTACCGTAGGAAAGTCAGAACAATCAAAATCCTGAATATGGCTAATACCACTGTTGCCTTGTAGCAAATTATCATAAAAGGTGTTTGGGTCATGACCTAATGATGTTTCAACTCCCATCCCTGTCACCACAACACGTCGCTGCTCCATAGAGGGTTTCTTGTTAACTGTCTCTTCCTTAGCAATAGCCATGACTCCACCTAACAAGACATTTATAAAAGTTGATGATTGATTAACTTGATCAGCTACTATCAAGAAACAACATGTCAATGAGCTATACCGGAGCTAGTTGCTCGGTTCATACTCCTATGGTTTTGATTCAGAGAAACAGTATTGGATCCAAAGAGAGAAGACAAGGCAATGCTGTTGTTGTTGTTGTAGTGATTGCAAGGCCTAAAGTCCAAATAGGCGTAACGGGAAGACGCAGCCACCATGGCAAAAGTGAAGGGAAAGAGGCTTGAGAGAAGAAGAAGAAGACGAAGACGACAAGAACGTGGTGAAGCGAGAAAAGAGTGAAGAGAGAATCCAGCGGATTCACGAGAGACGTAAGAGGATTCGATCTCTCACTCTTTCATGAGGCGTGCTTAGCGCCTGTATGCTTAAAATCATGCACAAAACCTCATGTTAACATAACAGAGAGAGACATACGCACTTGCATATATACCAATCGACACTTTAAAATCTCTATGACCAATAATAATTAATTCATTTTTTGTTTTATTCTGAATTTGAAAAAATAAAATATGTTAACCAACTTCTACGTATTCTTGTTGAAAGTTGCTATGAATTCGTATACTCACGTATATGCTTATTAGTACTTCTTTTTTGATTTCTAGTAAAATAGCAAAAAAAGTCATTTGAAGTAGTTAAAACTTTTAAATCATGATTAATATTTAATAATCTAATGTCTTTTGTTTAAAAATGTTAGATTTAAACTACTGAAATTTCTAAATCATACTAAGATTAAACACAATCACAAAATAAAACAAAACCATTTTCTGTTTATAACGCTATTGTTGCTGGAGAAGAAGCTAGAGAGGTCTGCACAAGGAAGAAGATAACGGGAAGAGCTAAAGTTTAGATGAGAGCTCTCCATCGACCCATTAAAAGCCCATTACAGCCTTAACTAGGCATGATAATAGCTACAAGCAAAGTGTCTATGTCATGAATTGGTACATCACTGTCCATGTCCGTCCGCATTACACGTTGTGTCATCATTCATCTGATGATGCTCAATAACGATGACTGGTAGATTGTTACTTACCAGCATAGTTGCAGTATCACTACTCAAGTCTTTCGTCGAGTTATTAGGATTGAAAAATGATTCATCTCTGGAATCACCATTCCTAGAGGGTGGTGACACCGAGACTACTGTTCATATTCTTTGAAGGTCTCACACCAACAGGAAGGTTGACAATAACCAGGCTAAGTACTGCAGTGTCTCCAGGCTAAGTACGTCCTTCTTCTGAAGAGCTACCGGGCTAGCCACAATGCATATAATGGCGTATGAATCCTGCATAATGGAAAAGAGAAAAACATAAACAACTTATTTGAAGAGCATAAAAATTTAAGACACTACTTGTCCTTCTGGAGAGTGATGCCATCTGTTTAACAGATGTGTGTAAATGGCACTATGTGTAACCATATTTCTTCAATTATCAGAAAAATCCATGTGTTAAGATTATTATATTCACGTTAGCATCACACCAATCAAGGGTATGTAGAGGAGAAATAGATCAAAACAGAGAACTCAAAGTAGTACAGATGAGTATTCTACAGAATGCTCTTTAAGAGATGAGACATACCTTTATACCAGGGCGCTCGTAAGATAGAAGTCTTAAGGTTGTGACCAACTCCAAAACCAACCTTTGCCTCTTTGTAGCTTTCTAGAATCTGTATATATATAAGAGAGGAAGCTCAAACTAACTCACTATCCTATGATGCTACCAAAAGAACCAGGGCGGCTAAAAGAATACTAATAGCTTCAACCTGGTCAGAACCATATCCAGCACTAGCCACCTGGTCAGTGGAAGTGAATCTGTATATATATATAAGATAGGAAGCTCAAACTAACTCACTGAAGGCTCTTGGACGTGAATGTATCAGGTCAAGTGGATTCACGGTCTTGCACACATCAACTGTAAACATAATAAATAAAGAGAGAGGTAACAGGTAAGAAAGATAGCATATCCCATGTTATCTTCTTGAACAAGTAGCTAAACATATGATGCAAGAGATACGGTCTTGGAAAGACATAACTATCCAACTGAATCTCACTGTCTCTAGATACTAATGCCTCTAATAGCTAAAGTATCCAAATTTCTCTATTAAAGAATCAAAATCTCAAAACTTTGAACCAAAGGAGAGAAGAAACAGAGTATGAACCTTCGTGATGGAGTCTCTGCTTCAAGACTACATCTCCAGAGCTGTCTCTGTTAATACTCCTGTAAAGGAGAGAACTTTGCAGTTAAAAGTTTGTAAATTTCATGAATACACACAACCATTGAAGTACAAAGCTGCAAACTTTAATACCAAAACCGTAGAGGAAGAGAAGCACGTAAAGGAGAATCCAAGCAGGAATCAATGATAGACTCCTTGCGACTACCGATAACAGGATGAAGAGGTATACGAGTGGAGATGATGGGAAGCTCTACATAAATGTTCATTGATCCTGAAGGAGAAGATCGGAGACAGTGGCATGTCTCTGTAATTCTGAAGCAGAGGCGACGGAGGAGGAGGAAAATATCCGTCAGGACAAATGAATTGGTTAATTGTGAATAAAAACCCTCATATTTTACTACTTTTTATGTTATAGTCCGAGATTATGTTTTGTTTACATTTCTACCCCTAGTGTAAGTTAGAATCGATGGAGAGAATATTAGACCATAATTAACCCGAATCTCTTAAAGGTAGAGTTCTTAACGTAAAATTTATCTTTTTAATTTTTTTTTTTAATACATTTTTCCCGCTAAGAGACGGCTCTTATGGTTCTTATTTAAGAGACGGTTCTTAAGTTTTTTAGTTAAAAATTAAGATATGTCTTTTAGAAAAGCTAAGAACTCCACTTTAACAGACCCCGGTTAATCCTGATTACCTTTCTCAACCGATTAATCACGTCCTCGTATTTTGGTCTACTCTATCATCTTTTACTTTTGGTCAATGGATATCTTATAAATCAAATATTTTCTGAAGATTTATTATTATCCATACAAAAAAAAGAAGGTATCTTTAGTCTAATAATTAATGAGTCCAAATGTATAAACGGTTCTTTAATCAACCACTTGAGAAGAAGACAATTACTAATGTTTTTAATATGAGAACTATAAAAATACATACTTTTGGAACTAACTCCAGATACGATTTTATCTTAACCATGTTCAAGCAACCTGTTAATTGCATCTAATAAGATGAAAATAATAGAGCATGTGGGTCTCCAAATAAAAATTAAAAAAAAAAAACTTAGATCTAAAAGTTTTAAGATCCAGTTTTTATAAGAAAAGGCAGCGTGTTAATCTAATTTTAATTAATTAAATGAAGAAAAAGCGTGATTTTCTTCTTTTTAGTACAACTAATATTAAGTGAGAAAATATATTTTTTTTAATAAATTGATTATATAAAATGAGGTTGCTTCACGTATGAGTTTGGTTCAAAGTGTAACAAACACCACCACCAGGAGAATATTATCGGGTGGTGTCAGCTTTCGAGTATTTGTCTTCGCGGCAGCTTCTTTAGACCTTGTCGTATACGGCCAATCAGATTAAGAGGATTTACGGTACACCCTACCGTCTCTGATCATATCCAATCAGATTGGATCCTTCTCTGAAACTTAAGTTTTTTGAGATTCACATTCATTCCTCTGTTCCATTCTTACGTTTTATCCTTCTTCCTTCACCAACTGCTTTCTCGTCTCTCTCTCTAACTTCTCCAGGTACTTTTTATTCTCTGTAGATTTTGTTATTGCTTTCTCGTCCAGACACGCATATGAGAAGTGTGTATGTGTGTTTCTCATGTTCTGTCTCTATGGTGTCTCATGTCACGTGGGATCTGAATTTTCATTAGTTTTATGCGGTTTTCACAAGTCTTTCCCCATTTGGGAATGTTTTCTTCGTGTTTGTGTTTTTGAAATACTCAATTTTGATTCAATTCTACTCAGCTTTTAGATTCTTAGTATTTCTTTACGTTGAAACTGTAACTATTGAGAAACTCCGCCAAGTAAACTCAAAGAAAGTGAAAAAAAAAGATGAAAATAGGGTTTATTCCTTGATTTGTGCTAATGGATAATTTTTTTTTTTTTTTACCGTAGTAAGTTTTTCAGTTTTACTAAGAATACTGTACAGCCATAATATCTATGTGTTGGAGAAGGATCTGTGTATGATTGTTTGAGCTTAGAATTAACACTGTTGCCTCTTGCATTGGTTTGCTAGTCTCTTGTCTGAACTTTATGTTGCCACTGATTTTTTGTCTTTTGACTCTTTTTAAGGTTTTATCTGGAAAAGATGGAAGTTCGCAGAGACTCTGATGACTTAAAGAACCGTCCCTTGACTCCACTTAGGATCCTGAGGGGTCTCATCATCTTACTCATCTTCCTCTCTACTGCTTTCATGTTCCTCATCTACTTAGCACCACCTTTTGCTCTAGCTCTACGCCTTCTCAGCGTCCACCAATCTAGAAAATCTATATCCTTCATCTTCGGTTACTGGCTAGCTCTCTGGCCTTACCTCTTCGAAACAATCAACGGGACAACCATGGTCTTCTCTGGAGACCACATTCCTGTAGAGAAACGTGTTTTGCTACTCGCTAACCACAGGACAGAGGTGGACTGGATGTATCTATGGAATATAGCCTTGAGGAAAGGGTGTCTTGGCTACATCAAATACGTCCTCAAGAGCAGCTTGATGAGGCTACCTATCTTTGGATGGGGTTTTCATGTTCTGGAGTTTATACCAGTTGAGAGGAAGCGTGAGGTTGATGAACCTGTTATGCTTCAAATGCTTTCAACGTTTAAAGATCCTCGTGAACCCTTGTGGCTAGCTCTCTTCCCAGAAGGAACTGACTTCACGTACTACATGCTTCCCTCTCTGACTTTACATATGAGTTGTGACGTATGTTTAATGTCTTCCTTTGTTGTGGATATGCAGTGAAGAGAAATGCAAGAGAAGCCAAAAGTTTGCAGCGGAAGTTGGTCTTCCAACACTATCAAACGTACTTCTACCAAAGACAAGAGGTTTCAGCGTTTGCTTAGAAGCTCTACATAACTCTTTAGATGCAGTATATGATTTGACTATAGGATACAAGCCACGCTGCCCTTCTTTCATGGACAATGTATTCGGGACTGATCCTTCAGAAGTTCACATCCACGTTAAGCGAGTTCTAGCCAAGGAGATTCCAGCTAACGAGGCAGAGTCTTCTGCTTGGTTAATGGATTCGTTTCAGTGTAAGGACAAACTGTTATCTGACTTCAATGCTCAGGGGAAGTTCCCTAATCAAAGACCAGAGGAAGAACTATCTGTTCTCAAGTGCATTGCAACATTTGCAGTGATAGTATCTTTGACGGTACTATTCATTTACCTGACCTTGTATTCACATAGCTGTTTCAAAGTATATGTTGGTCTAAGCTTCACATATTTATCATTTGCTACTTATTATAAGTTCCGACCTTCACCATCTGGTGAATGTTGTAAAGGAGTTTCTTGTAAAGAAGCAAAGAGCCATTAACTCTGTTGTACATACATTTTTTTCAGACAAAGATTTTAAAGGAAGAAAAGATTTATGGGCTACCTTTCAAGTATTCTATTTGTATTATGGTTGTGTCAAGCTGTTTAGTCTTGTAGTACCCATTGTGGGCAATTGATAAACTAAACTCTTGTGTGTTCACTGAGTTGGAAACAACAATAGCTCATCAACTCTGATTGTTGTCAAAAAGTATTCTATATAACCAGTTAAGAAAGTTTCAATCTGAACAAGACTTTGTCAGTGATGGAAGATGCAAATAACTTTGTCCCAAAAGGATGCTACCTTCTTCTTGAAGGTGATGGGAGAGAGAGAACACTGGTCTTGCTCTTTAACTGCTCCATTAGATCATCTTTTCAAGAAGAGCATGTGTATAGCATCTCCTGTTTTGTTTACATGCATTTGCTTGTTCACATGTCATCTTGATTATCCAAGTAGGTGGAAGTGAGATTAGGTTAGTTTTGATAGAACCAACTATAAACTTTCTTTACCTTTTTGGTTGGGAAAACGTGTTCTTGTAAGGCAGATTAGACAAGAAACATGTCTGCATAATGCATAAATTAAAAGATTCAAGACATACAAATACAACTTCATATCTAATATCTTTGAATGGGAAAAAAAAAACAAGAGAGTCCAACAACACAAATGCATAAACGTAAATGATACTGTCATTATTTTTCCAAAAAAAAAAAAAATCAAACTATATAGTTTAATGATTATATTATATAAACACTCAGAGCAAAATAAAATTCACAGTGCCAAAGACGATGGGCTAACCATTGTACCAAGAAAGAGTAAAAAATTTCTAGTAACCATCACTTATATAAATAGATGATCCGTGACAGTAACTCATATTCATCATCATCCACATCACATAAAACACACACAAAACTAAACCCTAATAAGAAGATGGCGAATCTCTCCAGTATTCACATTCTCTTCTTTGCGTTCATCACAAGTAACAACACAAACAACAACACTCTGTTTTTCTTTCAATATCTTGCGTTTCACTTTCACTTATGTCTTTATAACATTTGTTTGTGCATTGCAGTTACAGGCGGCATTGCAGTTTCCGCCACCATCTTCACTTTGGAAAACAATTGCCCTTACACTGTGTGGCCGGGAATCCTCTCCGGCAACAGCAACACCCTCGGAGACGGCGGCTTTCCCTTGACTCCAGGCACTTCCCTCCAGCTCAACGCTCCTCCGGGATGGTCAGGACGTTTCTGGGCTCGCACCGGCTGCAACTTCGACTCCTCGGGTCGCGGCACCTGCGTCACCGGAGACTGCGGCGGCGCTTTAAAATGCACCGGCAACGGAGTTCCTCCAGCCACTCTAGCCGAGTTCACCGTCGGATCAAGCAACTCCGGGATGGATTTCTACGACGTTAGCCTCGTCGACGGTTACAACGTCAAGATGGGGATAAAACCACAGGGAGGTTCCGGTGATTGTCGTTACGCGGGCTGCGTCTCCGACATCAACGAGATTTGTCCTAACGAGCTTCAGATCATGGATCCGCAGAACATTGGAAACGTGGCGGCGTGCAAGAGCGCATGCGCGGCGTATAACTTGCCGGAGTTTTGTTGTACTGGTGCTCACGCGACGCCGCAAACTTGTTCTCCGACGCAGTACTCGGCGGTGTTCAAGAAAGCTTGTCCTAACGCTTATAGTTATGCCTATGACGACGCAACAAGTACCTTCACTTGTAATGGAGCTAACTATGTGATCACTTTCTGCCCCACCCGTTCTTAAAAGAATCGGAGCTCCAGTTTAGTCTCGGGTCGGGTTACTCTTGCTTGTTACGCACGGAAAGATGAATATGAATATCTTCTTCCCTTTTTTAAAGATCATTTTAAATATTCACTTCTTACACTAATCACATTTGTATTATTCTATACAATGAAATAACATAAAGGAACTTAAAGATATACAAAAAATTCATGTGCTGGAGTACTTAACTAGTAATTGTATTCCATGATGCTGTCTAGTCTCTTCAAGCTCACACATTCATTTGACTATTATCTTAAGCTGTTTGTGTCTTGGAACTGTCATCGAGCAACAGAACATTGTATACGTGAAACTACTTGTGTTCAGTGAGTTAGAAACAACATAATGTCATTTACCCTTGTTGTTGTCAAGAGGGTGTTCTAACTTGTAGTAAAGGTTTTTATCAGAATAAAAACTTTGTCGGTGATGGAAGAAGCATAGAAGCCAATTTTGTGCCCAAAGGATGTTACCTCTTTTTTTTTTCCCAGGTTGAGAGAGAGAGAGAGAGAAGACCACTGCTCGTGATCTTTAACTGCTCCATTAGATAATCCTTTTGAGGAAGAGCATATGTATGGCATCTCCTGTTTTATGTACATGCCTTTTGTTGTTCACAGGTCATCTTATCTCCTTATCTGAGTAGGTGCAAGTGATATCAGGTTAGTTTTGAATTGATAAAACCAACTTTGAACTCTCTCTTTTTTTTTTCCTACCTTTGTGGTTGGGAAAGAGAATAAACACAAAGATTATGACTTTGTAATTCTATTACCTTCTCATTTGCAATGTTGATATCATTTGTATCTTTTTAAAATTTATAAACCATTTATCTTAAAGAAAAAGAAACATATAACTCAGATTCTTTGCAATATCTTAGATAAATAAAGATGGATTTTTAATTAGAGATTAGAAGACTACTTTGTTTATAGGTCATTGCTTCTTGATGTACTTACATGAGTGAGCAATAACAACATCTACTGTTAACCACAAAAGAGACAGAGGCTTAACTATTACTCATCAACCATTTAAGCCACGGTTTAAAAATATGTGACCGTCTGTTAGTCCATTTAAGAGCTTTAGCTGTTGCAGTTAAGACTTAAGATCAGTGTTTCTGGTGTTGTCTTGATTTCCACCTGCAAGCTTTCTTCATTCCTTTTGCAGCTTGAACGAATCCCATAATAACCTGAAGCTCATCCATTTCCTGTAAACCAGACACAGAAGATGTTTTAGCTTTTTGGCCCTTTTGATTCAAGTTGTTAGAAGAAGAGGAATGTTAATTGCCTGTGACATGAAGTGTCTCTGAACAATCTCAAGTAGTTGCTCCTTTGATGGATTAGGAAGTGTATCCACCTTGCCAAAACATATCACACATCTTGTCAGTAACAAAAACTCTCTTTCCACATTTTACCGCTAGCTATAAGAGTGTAGAAAAGAGATTGTTCATCTTGACTCACAAGGTTAAAATGTCGTATGTATCTCTGTAACGCAGGCATATCCAACTTGCTAAGATCAACCTTCTGCGTTCAAACCATATCATCAGTAACCAAGAAACATTCAAATGCATGTCCCACAAGTCCAAATACACCATTACCATGTTCACACGAGGAGTAACACTCGAGCTTTTAGAGTGTGAGTCACAAGATAAAGCCGCCCTGCCCATTGCCTTATGTGATAACCGCGCTGATCTATAACCTCTTTGCTTTGACTTGTGAGGCTTCAAAGTGTCTTCACATGCTGCAAAAGAGAGTCCAAGAACATGTATATTTACACTCGAACTATTAGAGAGTTAACAACACCTGAGAAACCAAGCTTACTCATATCAGATGGATTCCATTGTGTATGCTCAACTTCAACACCATCGTCTTCTTCGTTCCCTGTAGGAGCTTCAATGACACTAAGCGCATTCCTCTGCAACTTCACTTCTATTCCATTTGTCAGAACCTGATAAATCCAAACCATCATTAAAAGTTTGAGACTTTGTTGAGAAATGTGAATACTGGGAGACAAGAAATTGATAATAAGTAAAATAATATGCATTGGGTCATGAACAAATCATATAAAGATATATATAACTTAACAATAACATAAAAATGCAAATTTGGTTACACAATAAAGATTTTAAAAAACTGCATAGAAATGTGAAAACAAGTTATATTTTATTGAGTATTAATCAAATAGTAACGCAAGGAAATGGTACAGTGAGTAATGATCAAATAAGGTAATTTATGATAATTTAAATACTAATTAAGCAGCCTAATGAAATTGGGTAGTGAGTGAAAATGCACATCTGAGAAAAAAGAAAGAACAAAACCCTAATTAATATTAAAATTAATGAGTAACAAGTAAAAGCCAGCTTGAACCCACAAAGATGAAAAATGGATAAGGATTCACAAGAATTTTGAGGAAATGAAAAAAGTGAAGATCGTAATGATGCAATTTAGAATAAAGTTGGAATTTTTATGGACAATCAGTCCCATCGGGTATGCCTTTTCTTTTGATCCATTTTGATTCAGCAACATCGGAACAACCATTGATTTGCTTACATTATTGAGCTTTAAAGCTCGAACCTTGTAATAATTTTCAGATATGTAATAACAAGACAAGAAAAAAAAAAGGAAGAAGCTTGTGGAGAGGGGTGATGATAATTGATCTCACCAGCCAATGCCAACCACCGAGTCCAACAGCCTTTTGAACGACGCCTTGAAGACCGACGAGTACAGATTTGGTACGGTTGTTTCCGGTGACGACCACTTTAGTATGACGTGGCAGGACGGTTAATTCCTCCTCGCTGCTGCAATCACCGAAGCAGCTTTGTAGCTGAGAGAATCCTCTGTTGAGGACGTTTGAGTTCTCAGCAGCTTCTAGCATTTGTCTTTTTGTTTTTTTTTTTTTTTAAAAGAGAATCAAGCAACTCCAGTTTCAGGATCTCTGTAATGAAAGTTGGTGCATTATTTGGAGGATTGAGGAGAGAAAATCAGAGAGAAATTAGGGTTTTTTTTATTGGTGTCTGGAGAAGAAAGACAGAGTAAGGAGTGATGGCAAAAGCAGAGTATAGTAAGAAAGAGAGAGAGAGACGATAGCGACTGCCTTCCTAGCACGATTACCAATGATACGTCGACACGTGGCTTCTGTACTGCTGCCTATTTGCACTATGGAAACTGAGCGGTTTTCTTTTTTTTTCTTCGTCTTTAATGGTTACACCTTAAGGACTGTTTAATCCAGTTTAAAAAAGAGTTTTAATTTTGCTAATAATGTAAGTTTATGGTATGTTTACTGAAAATATTACTTCAAATGAAAAATGCATTCTGAATACTTTTGGTTAATAACATGCTATATTTTGTTGATTCAGTATTTATTTATATTTTTTTCTTCCTAAAACGATAAAAGGTGGATTGAATACTTTTGGTTAAATGCTTATGAACATTTAAGGTATTGATTTGTATTGGAATCTGAAATTTATGTTTGTTCAGTGGTTTTTAAGTAGATAAAAGAAGAAGGAAAGGAGAGGGCCACACTTGGGAACTTTTGTGTAATGTATACACGCAATCGACGTGAATCTGAATGGCAGACTGATATACATTTTGTGTTAAAAGGACAGGCTTAATGGGCCCATGCATTCCTATATTTTCGATAATACCACTTTATTTGTTTTCGCTTTGGTCTCCATGATTTTGAATTTTTGAATCACCCCCGTACTGTGTTACAAAAAAAAAGAAAAAAGAAGAATCACCCCAGAGTGTATTAAATAGGGTTAACTTGCCTCATTTGTATTCAATTATTTATATAAAACATTTCACTATAACCAAAGTCTTATGGAGTGATTCTTAAGTCATAGCACTTCTTATAAAAAAGGTCATAACACTTTTGTAAGTGTTCGGGTAAAAATGAAAACATTTTTGTGTGAGTTTACAATTTTTTTTTTAAAGTTAAAGAGAAGTTGGCTAGGTAACATAGAAATAATCAGAAAAGCAAAACATATATTTGAAATAAGTCAATACTTTGGCCTAAATCCAAAAATGTTATAATCAGCAAAGCAATTGGTGTTCAATACACTAAATAATATTTTTTTGGTCAACACTAAATAATATAAAATTGATATAATTTAAACAGCACTATTATATAATTTCAATATATTTTGATATCTATACAATCTTTCTCTAAATTAGTTTAATGGAACATTTTTTTAAAAAAAAATTGGTTTTGGTCGTTAAGGTGAAGGTAAACGTTATGATTTAGATAATGTATATATTAACTTCGCCAACAAAATAGTTGTAGTATAGTCGTAAGTATTCTATGCCAGTCACGGAGATGACCCAGGTTCAATCTCGGACAACGACTTTATATCTTCATGTCTCAGAAGTCAGAGCTGCACATTCTATGATAAAGGGATAAATAGACGTCCACCTTCATTCGGCATACTCACAATTACATTTTTGAAAGTAACTTCCCATCATACAAAAGTAAATATTACTAAGATTACAGCCACACATTCTTACTCTTATCACATTCTGAAAAGGAACATATTTCAGATAATAGCTTGTCAATATACTCGTTGTTAAAAAAAAAAGCTTGTAAACATAGTCAATAAATTATGAGGTTGGGTCTTGCTGTGGTACAAATCTTTGAACTAGACATACACAAAAAAATAAATGAAGGACCAATCAATTAATCTAACTATCTGAAAATATTGACAAGTTTTTTTTTTGAAACTAAAAATATTAACAGGTTGCTACTACATTTTTTAAAAAAAAAACAGATATTAAAGTTTAAGAATGGGCATGCAAATATTGTGGAAAGTAAGTGAGTAAATATGACGGATCTATAGAGAAAAATGTGGTTTTGTATCATGGGTAAAGTTAGAATGTTATAAAAGTCAAAAGCAATAGAATAATCTACAATACAAACCAGACAGGACAAATGACCAATTTTTGTTCTTTATCCTGAAAGTGAGATTCCAATGCCAGAAAACATAGAAAACATTGAGAATTTGAATTTAAATACTCTTTTTGTTTCAATACAATTATGTTTTAAAATTTTCACACTTATTTTAAAAATATATAAAGTTGTAATTACTAATATATTATTTTCTATTATTAACTTTTCCTCATAATTTTAACTAATAAATTATAGAAAATACTTTAAAATTTATAATTTACATTAATTAATGCTTTGAAAATGTATTTTTTGATACAATTTTTTTCTAAAACATAAATCTTTTCGTTGGTTGGTTAATGTGGTAAAACACGGCTTTAATCATTTGATGTTCTAGTGTTACAAAAAAAAAATCATTTTGATGTTCATAACAAATTTATTTCATTGGTTCGGATAGAAAATAAACAACAAGAAAAAGAACCAATCAAATGGTGTGTCTTCCGGTCAAGGGATCCCACAAAGAAAAGTGGGTCCCACTTTGTTGACTAATACATACGCACACGCTGTTATCCTCTACATCCACTAATACAACAACCCCTTCAAGTTAAAACCTTAAGCCAATCTCACCCGTCAGAAACTGTTTCATGACACGTGGACGGTCAACTATAATTAGAAAAACAGATTCTTAATGTGAACTCGTGTACTCGAACACACGACACAAAACCAGTTATAATTTTTTTTAATTAATTTAGATAAAAAAAAAGAAAGATTCTTCTTCGATTCCAGCGAAGGAAAAGCGTATTCCTCGTGAGCACTATCTTCTTCACACGATCTTCACCCCCACCCATCAAAGCTCGGAACTTTCGAAGTGGGTTGTTGTTGTTTCAGTGTGGGGATGACGTCAGATGGAGCTACGTCGACATCAGCAGCTTTAGCGGCGGCGGCGGCGGCGAGGAGGAAACCTTCGTGGAGAGAGAGGGAGAACAATCGGAGGAGAGAGAGGAGGAGAAGAGCTGTAGCTGCGAAGATATACACTGGTCTTAGAGCTCAAGGTGATTATAATCTTCCTAAACATTGTGATAACAATGAGGTTCTCAAAGCTCTTTGTTCTGAAGCTGGTTGGGTTGTTGAAGAAGATGGCACTACTTATCGCAAGGTCAATTTCCTTAAACAAATGACCAAACTTTCAGATCTGAGCTTGTCTGTTTATAGATAGTTTGAATCTGATTCGTGCTTGAGCTTCTGTAGATTAATGATCATGTCTCTAAACTGATCTAAAATGTCAGTGTCATATGTCTAAAAGCATGAGGAAACCAAAGGGCATCATTGGTCTTTATGCAGTTAACTAAATTGGGAACTATGTTTAATTGATGATTAAGTTCTTGATAAAATGTTCTGCTTCTTGAGCTATAGTATTATGCTAAAGTCTTAACCTTTGTCTATGATTCTTAAACCAAAGTCTTTGCATTGTTTCCTTTTACCGCTGGTTGATTCTGACATTGTCATGTTTGTTTCATTTGAGCAAACAGGGATGCAGACCTCCAGCTAGTGAGATAGCTGGTGCATCGTCCCGAGCTACTCCTTACACATCTCAAAACCAGAGCCCTTTTTCTTCGGCTTTTCAAAGTCCTATCCCTTCTTACCAAGTCAGCCCATCTTCCTCATCTTTCCCAAGTCCTTCTCGCGATGAACCGAACAACAACAACAACAACATCTCCATGTTCTTACTAGGAAATGGAGGCATTGCTTCTTCTCTTCCTTCCCTCAGAATCTCAAACAGTTGTCCTGTTACTCCACCGCTCTCATCTCCCACTTCCAAGAATCCTAAACCCTTGCCTAATTGGGATTCTATTGCTAAGCAGTCCATGGCCAACGCCAAACAATCAATGGCATCTTTTAACTATCCTTTCTATGCGGTTTCTGCACCTGCTAGTCCCACCCATCGCCAGTTTCATGCCCCGGCTACAATACCTGAGTGTGATGAGTCTGACTCTTCAACTGTTGACTCTGGTCACTGGATAAGTTTTCAGAAGTTTGCACAACAACAACAGCCATTCTCTGGCTCTATAGTGCCAACCTCCCCTACCTTCAATCTTGTGAAACCTCCTCCCGTGCATCAGCAGATGTCTCCAAATGCTGCTGCTGCATTTCAAGAGATTGGTCAAAGCTCTGAGTTTAAGTTTGAGAATAGCCAGGTTAAGCCGTGGGAAGGGGAGAGGATACATGATGTTGGTATGGAGGATCTGGAGCTTACACTTGGTAATGGGAAGGGTCGTGGTTGATATGAAAAACTAACTTGGATGTTGATTGTGAATGTGAGAGAAGCTATTCTTATTCTTCCAGGTATCTGGATCTTTATGCAGTCTCATAAGTTCTTAACTTACTATCCACAAAGCCTTCTCCATGAAAGCAGTATTTGTAGATAAGAAATGTTAAGATATATGATTACTCCGCTCCCTTACAAATGTTACATTAACTAGTGACTTGAAGCCGGTTTTTATCTTTGTCTTTGTCAAATTGATTGGTGATGTATCATGTCTTAAGCCATGATCTAAAATTTGTTGAACATCTTCTTATTTCCTTGCAATTAAACATTTTTTGTCAAAGTATAACACATATCATCAAACATCTAGTCTAGTTAGAAGAAAAGCACAACCAATGAACACAACTAGATACATTTCATAATGGAATACAAAAAAAAAAAAAGCTTTATGTAGAAGCTAAAAAGTAGCTTACCGTTAACTAAAAGTAAAAGCCAAAGGAAGATTCAAAGGAGTAATCAACAATATCCCTTCCCTAAGCAGTTGAGACATCGTTGTACCCTGCAATAATAAGAAACAAATCTTTTTTAGTTTTTGGTTTGGTCTAGAAGCAGAACAATCAAATACCACAAGAGAACCAAAGGGAGAAAGAGAAGCTAGACAAACCTGTGACCATCGCAAGTAGGGCAAAGACATGGATTGATACAAACTGGATCAGACAATGGAGACCATCTTATAGTTGCGTTTCCATTACACAACTTACATATGTAAAACCCTTTCCCACGACACACTCGACAAGACAATCCACTTTTCTTCCGTTTCTCCTCTAAAGTGGATCGAAATGCTACTAGAGCTGCCGTGGAAACCACGTTTACGATCACAAACCCACCAAGAACTACACCTGCGCTCTTTCTCAAGAATCTAATCGGTTCTGATGGCATCTCTAATAAGACTGTTATATTCTCTCAGGAGTTTTGTCGAACAACTTGTGCGCACGTTTTTTTTACCAAGACTTCCCCGCCTCACCAATCAATGAAACATGTGTTAGACTTTTTTTTTTCCCTTCAAATAAATGAACACAGAATCGTTGGTTCAGGAGGCGCAAAGTCTTGTGGTCGTCCTCGTGTGGGCTTAGAGGATGAAGAAGATGATGAGTTGTGATGCTCCTTACATAATAGTGTGTTTAACCGTTTTACCCTGTTCCTCGAAGGATACATACCAACTAAACCGGAACAAACCAGAAACAGAAATACTTACCAGTACATCTTCTTTAGTCTTTTAAGTTTTTTTTTAACTAGATATCCATAGAGCATCTCCTATATATTCTCCTATTTTTATTTCTACAATGAAAAAAAATTATATAATAGAGTTGAGTTTTGGTCAAATGTATTTCTATAACATATAAATATCCAAATATAAAACAAAATATAGAGAAAAATTATTTCTTCTATAAATAGAGAAAAAAATCATCTTCTCTATTAAAAGAGAAATACAATTTTTATCTACCACAAAAAATCATACTAGTCCATTTTAGCAATTACTTACATTTGATTATTACATTAATCTATTAAAAAATAAAAAAATTCAAATATTTTTAATATAGGCTATTCATAATAAACAGTTATAATAAAATCTGTTGTAGAAAATCTAACAAGATCTTACTAAGATTTTTAAATATTTTTAAATGAATTCATTCATTAATTTATTAATTAGTAATATAATATTATTGTAAATAAAAATTAAATAAGATTTTATTATAAAAGTAAATTCGCTGCTATTTTTAAAGATTTTATAAGTGTAATCTATATATTATATTAAATTAAAATTAATATATGAATGAAATATAAAAAAAATATTGAATAATAACATATTTTAAAAAAAATTACAATTAATAAAATGAAAAATTACCCACACAGATGTGCGGGTCAAAATCTAGTTATCTTTATTTTAGAAGTAAAAAGAATGAGTTGAAATGATTTTGCTTATAAATGCTATCATAGAGGTGAAAATAAAGATAGTTTAGAAATGTTTGAAGACATTCAGGTTTTTTGACAAGTTTCTACATTTTTTAAACATTGAAAAGACTTAAAAATTGAGAGAAAATGTCAAAACTATTTCTCAAAACATAAGCAATAAGAAGAAATTCATTTGATACTTAAAATGCCAATTGTGCTTCTATTACTGGTCAGTTTTTCTATAAAAAATTAACATGTTTTATTTACTACACTCACATTAATAATATTAATTTAATATTAATTAGAACCTCAACACAAAATTGTAAGATGGCCTAAAGAGAAGATGAGGATCATTTTGAGGCTGCAAGTTCAGAAGCAAAACAGGAGCATGTGCATTAACATGGAGACAACCTGAAACTGTAATGCCTCAACATAGTCGCCAGAAATGTTTAAGAAATATTTTAGACTAAGAACCATATATTTAATTGCGTATAAAGGAAGATATTTGATAAACATTGGTCTCCTGCCTAACTACTCCGACTGTATACAATAGATTTTATTCTTCCACCTAATATATACGAATTAAGCGCATGACCCTAATGTGTTTCTCTATATAAACATATTTTATTTTGTTGGCATGAATGTTGAAGTGTATAAACATAGATTGTTAATTGTCACATCAGTAATAAAGATTATATAAATACACATAGATAGATAGATAGAGATTGGATGGATCCTCCTCAAATCGTGGTATCACGATAGCTACGAGCAAGGAGCACCTTAAAAGCCGGCCAACAGAAAATGAGAAGAACAAAAAAAAAATCAAGAATAGTTTTTATTCGTTAGTTAACCCTCATGATCATCTAAAATCTCTCTCTCTCTCTCTCCCGTAATAAAACTTTGGAGAAAGAGGAATCCTCTCTTTCTCTAGGATCGTTCAGAAACAAATTAAAAAAAAAATTGATGAAGATGAGGAAGCTTTGTCCGAATTTAGACAATGAAGACGGGCTAGAGACGGTGTTAGAGGTCCCTGTGCCGGAAGAAATGTTTACGAAGATGGGAAGCAACGCGACCGGACGGTGGAGGAATATGCACGCTCTTATGAAGGCGCATGCCGTCGTGACAGCAGTCGCGGCTGACATAAGAACGCCGGCGTCTTCGTCGTCGATGGGTAATGTTAATATGCATTTGCAGTCCAAATCAGACAACGAGTTTGTGGCCTTGTTGAAGATCGTGGGAAGTCCTCTTATTCCTTTTCATGTCCCTCTCGAGTTCTGTCTCTCCCGGCCAATCAAAGACACTTCCATCGTACGTTTATGTCATATCATGTTATTCAGTTATTTTTATCTTTTGTTTGCATTTTGAATCTTCCTCTTTACCTATTCTAACTTAAAGAGTCTTGCTAATTGTTTAGGTTTATACGTAGATTCTTATAGGATTTTTATTCAGGTTTCGTTTGAATCATGATATGAAAATCGTGTGACAAGACAATTATATAACATCAGATAAGAACATGGCAAGTTAGCGATAACAGGTTTCAATGTTGTTACGATATTTTATGTGGGTTTAGGTCCATTTGATTGTTCCTATAACGATTTTAGCTATGGTTAGCTAGTAAAGATGTTTAAAAGTAAAGAAACTTTGAGACTTTTCTATGATCCATGGGATTAGAGTAGAGACAACATGCATGCTTGTCAGAAAGAACACTTTATAGAGATGCAATGTGTAACTTATATAGAGTTCTCTCCTCTTTTCGTATAAAAAAATATTGCATAATTGGTCAAACTTTCATTTTACATAACGTATCTTTTGTCTAATTACTTAAATATGAAAAAACTAGTACGTGTATATATTTGAAGGAGGCGTCGACGGCTAAGTACATTGTGCAGCAGTACGTGGCTGCATGTGGAGGTCCAGCCGCTTTGAACGCAGTGAAGAGCATGTACGCAGTAGGGCAGGTGAGGATGCAAGGCTCCGAGATGGTTGCTGGAGAGGATGAAGGGACAGCAACTACACCGGTGCGGCTGGGGAAAGGCAATTTCGAAGTCGGAGGTTTTGTTTTATGGCAAAAGAATCCAAACCTTTGGTTCTTGGAGCTGGTGGTTTCAGGTTTCAAGATTAGCGCCGGTAGTGACGGCAAAGTGGCTTGGAACCAATCATCTACACAACCTTCCCAGGCTCACCGTGGCCCTCCTCGCCCTCTCCGCAGGTTCTTTCAGGTGTGTGTGTGCGTACATCTCAAAGTTTAACCATTAATCAAATAGATATTGTGATATATATCAACTATATACACAGTCTACCACTACTTGTCCAATTTGTTATAACGTTTGCATGTACATTTTGACGTGTGAAACGATGTGACAGGGACTTGACCCGAGGTGCACGGCTAGTTTGTTTCTAGACGCCGTTTGTATCGGGGAACAAACCGTAAACAACGAAGCCTGTTTCGTCTTAAAGGTAGAGACACCAGCAGATATCCTCAAGGCGCAGTGTTCGCCTAACACTGAGGTGATCCACCACACCGTCTGGGGTTACTTCAGCCAACGGACGGGACTTCTCGTGAAGTTCGGTGACACAAAGCTAGTTAGAGTCAAATCCGCTAGGGGAAAAAGCGACGGCGTCTTTTGGGAGACTAGCATGGAGTCAATCATTGACGACTACAAGTACGTTGACTCGGTTAATATAGCACACGGTGGACGAACGTTGACCACGCTATATCGTTACGGTGGAGCTGTTAACCACCGGAGACGAATAGAGGAGAAGTGGAGGATCGAGGAAGTTGATTTTAATATTTGTGGGTTGTGTTTGGAGAGCTTCTTGCCACCGTCGGATATCAACAATGATCATTAGCTACGGTCGAGAACGTTACCCTCTCTTCTTCTCTCTATGTTTTCTTGTTAGAGTATTGATTTGTTTTTAAAAATTAGGTTTGGTAATGATAAAAAAGAGTGAGATACACGAGATTTGCTATACGTGGGAGGGAGTGGTTTTGATTTTTGTCTAAATTAAGAGATAGGTATGTAATTTAAGGTGGGCGTTTGAGAGGATGTAAATGAAACTTAATTGTAAAATATATATTTTTCTAATCTTCATGTCTTGTGTTTATTACACCAAACGATTAAGCAGCTTAGTAACAACAAGTAAGTTCATGGCCACGCGAAAATTAGATCTATTTTACCGCTCATTTGAATATCTGGAGTGAACGTGGACCGTACCATCATTTTAAGAACTAGTCTGAGCCTCTTCGTAAGTATTGGGATATCCCAAGATTAAACAAAAAACAACAACTTGATTAGCTTACCTCCAACAACAAGTAAATTAATTCATTGTTTGTTGAAACAAAAAAAAACTGCTAGATTGGCCGAGTATTCAAATGGCCCAAACTAACATGGGCCAAGTTGTCTATCATCCGGCCCATTAAAATGATTCCGTAAGTCCGTTAAAAGAGAAACCCTAGAAGGCGAGAAGGATCTCTGCTATTATAAATAACGATAAAACTCCAATTTTAAAAGTACACAACCTATCCAACACTTTCATCATCATCAGCCTCTCGCCTAAATCGTTTTTGGTTATACTGAATTTTTTTCCTTGATTATTGATTGATAATCGTATTTTATTTGTGTATCTATGAGTTTAGTGGATCTTAATGCATCTGTTTACCCACTTATCTAAACACTGCGAGTAAAATTTACTCACAGGAATGGTAGAGAGGTTAAGAACGGGTGCAGAGATAGAGATGGTTATCTTACCAACCCATTGCATATATATTCTCTCTTGCTTTGGCGTCAAATGAATCGACCTAAACTTCTCCTTTTAATTTTTAGTAATTTTAGATCATTATTGTGTGTAATTTTAGATGGCAAATGAAGAATTGATTACTCTATGCTTAAAAAACGCAGAATAATAATGTTGACAAACAATCTCCGCTTATTATCTGATGCCAAAAATTCGATTTTTTAAATGTTTTGTTTTGGATTTTAATTTTGGATCAGACAATGATGAGATACTAGCAGACGGGCGGTCTGAATTGATGCCGTGTTGATTGTCTGCCACCGCTACAACTTTTATTAGCATTCTCTGAGTTTTTTTTTGTTGTTACAGTTTGATGTTTTTTTTTTTGGCGATGATGAATTTGCTTCTAATTTATGTCTGGACATATGAGATTATTCAATCACTGATATGACTGGTGCAAATTTTCTGAGCTTTTTTTCATTGTTTGCAATCTTTCTTAACCAGTTAGTAAATTATTACAATCAAACTAGTTTTAACAACATTTTGCAACCAAGTTATGTAATCTTGTTCTTTTATCACTGAATAGAGTTTTTGTGTAGACACAGTTGTTATCTGAATTTTGGTTTGGTTACTCATCGCAGGAGTTTCACAGAGGACTAGATGAGGCAGGACAATACAGCTCATCATATAACATAGGAGAAGAATAGCAAAACATACAGGGTCTGAGATTGGTGATTGTGGTGCTTTGACATAAGTGTCATTAAGTCAGTTGTTTTGGATGGACTTAGCCAAGAGTGCAAGTGAGCATTTGAGGAGGACAACAATGATACATTGTGAATGTTAATGTAGTCTGTTCATAGATGAATGTTACAGTTAACTGAAGTACATAAATCTATACCGCTTTATACAAAAACCATCTTTGCCAGTTTTGCTTTGTTTTTTTCACTCTGATCCCTCAACAAACACAAGAAGAGTTTCCCAGAGAAAAAAAATATTATACTACATACGCGTATCAGTTATTAGAGTATATAGCTTAGAGATCTTCTGTGGAGTTAGAGAAGGTAAAGAAGCTTGAGGCAACTTTAGTTCAAACTAGATAAGCCTTCTTCTGAAGTTTTTGGTGGTTGATTGATAGGTACGAACCACAAGTCCAACTCCAATGCCGAGTCCTACACACACACCAAGCCCAATTCCCACACCAACCCTCACACCTGCATTGAACCACGACATTTCACCATCTGCATACTCTCTTCTCAGATACATGTCATCATATTCTCCTTCATCATCTTGTTTATACCTCCCATATTCTGTTACCTACACACAAACACACACACAAAAATAGGACAAAACACTGCAAAGAACTCAGCATCTATTGCAGTCCCTCTATAATGGACAAAACTTACCTCAAAATCAAGCTCAGATGAGCTGCCTCTCTGAGTCTCACCAGTTTCATACTCAGGAATCGAATCTAACGCAGTCCCTCTATTGTGATGCTTCTTCCTGAAACCAAGCTGCATTGTCTTGGTCAAAATAATGGGTGTTCCTGAGAAGCAACCAGTGACATATACTTCAACAGTTGGCAACAGAGAAGACAACTCAGAACAACCAATGTGTTTCTCCTTCAAGAAACCACACCCTGCAGTGATCTCAGCTTCACAGTTCATTCCCCACCGCTTCACGGTATGCTTGGTAGCTTCCCCAGTGAAACCATTACTACCAGACATCTCTAACGTCCCAGACAAAACAAGCTCATCTTTGTCATAAACCTCAAACTTCACACTACCGGATAACCTGATATTGTCTGTGCTGATGAAAGTAGCTGCTTCTGATATCTTATCAACACGATCTCTCCTTAGCTGAGAGGAAACGATGCTCATTCGAACACCGTTGATCTCTAGAAGTGAATCTGGATCCAGAGGGATATGAGTGATTGTGAGGACTTCAGGTGTGGAATCATCCACCTTGAAGTTGCTGATTCTGACATAGAACACTCTCAAATCTAGCAATGATAATGATAATAGATTTGTTGATGATGATGATGATGGTATTCTGGAGTTGTGATGGTTATTATAACCCTGGTATCTAACCATCTGATATGATTCACCGTTGTTACGTGTCTCGCAAGGTTCCACCATGATTGACAAAAACCAAAACAGATTTTCTATTTCTCAATGGAGCATCAGAGAGACGTATGTGTTGGATCAATGAGAATAACCTGAGGAATCACAAAGGGAAAGTAAATATCATTCATTCCTAAAATAGAAACTTTTACAAGGAATCATCACAAGAGAATGTAAAGATTGAAACTTTACTTACTTTCGAGAAACAAAGAGAGATGGTCTAGGAAACAAGATTTACAGATGAAGCAGAATCAAATCTCCGGTGAGACAAAGCAACAGACTTTAATGTTCTGTCTGGAAAGAATAGATTTTAAACATTTTAAAACTATGTTTCTGTCACAAAAGGAACTATCTTTGAAAATTAAAAAGAAACAAAAAGAAAATAGATTTTTTTTTTGCTAAAAACGCAGAAAAATCCGCAGGAAAGAAAGGAGGCTCACCAAAGTTCCATCCACGAACTCACAAAGAGTGCTTAATATTATTAACCTTCTTGTCTGCGCCTCCAAAATCAAAAGAATTAAAAATAGAAAATTCCATGACAATTAAAATAAACACGAAATAGGGTTTTCTCTTTTTATCGAAAATAGTTGTAATTTATGAAAGTACAATTCTCTCAAAAGACACTCTTTACTTTGTTTTAATGAAATCTTTTTTTTTAATTTTAATTTTTATATGCTATATTTTATAAAAATGTTTGTAATGTAATCATAGGAAAGTTTTCTTTATGAAATCACGAAAAAGAAATATAATTAGGAGAAAAGTATCAGAAATTAAGAAAGAGTGATGGGAAGGATTTGAGTTTGTATTGTTGTGAGAGCATGATTAATTGGGGTCTTTTAAGGTGAGGTTCTTAGTTTTTCTAAGAGACGTATCTTAGGTTTTAACTAAAAAAACCTAAGAACCGTCTCTTAAATAAGAACCATAATAGTCGTTTCTTAGCAGAAAAAATGTAAAAAAAAAAAAATTAAAAAGATAAATTTTACGTTAACAACTCCACCTTAAGAGATCCGGGTTAATCGTGGCATCCGAGAGAAGGAAGATGGGCTCTTCTGACTTGTGATCCTTTTTGGACCAGAAGCCCAATTCGCAGTTTACGAGACACGGTCACTTTCTTTCTAAACGACGCGCATTCTCCTGTCGGTTTCTCAAAACGCTAAGTTATTCGGCTTTTCAATTCATAAATTTTGTTGTAAAGAACGTTTTATAATCTTCCTTGAGCTACTACGTTGACTGTATCATCCGTGGCACTCTATAAATCTGATGTCAATCGAATCTCACATGATTAATATGGGTTTTTAATTAATATTTGAACTTAAAGCTAAACAAATATGCAGTCTCTATTTTTTTCCAGATACGATAATTAAAAGAAGAAGACGATGCATGACAATTAACTTGCAACATAAAGAAGAAAGCAAACAATATGACGTTTTATTTTTTATAAAAAAGAAGCAAATAATACGGCAAAGAAATGGAATTATATACATTTAGAAAGGTAATTAAGAAATGTAATTATGGATTTAATATAGAATTGGAAAGCTCTTTAATAGAGCTCAAACCTAGCACAAATTGCAGCTACCAACCAGTGGTTATAGGGTGGCAATATTCTTCACTATATTACAAATTTCAATTTTTGGAGATATATAGTTTGATATTTGATATACTATAATGGTGGATAATATAGAGAATAAATGGACAAACATAAAATCTACTTTTGATATTAAAGACTGTTGTTGTTATTGTTTCTGTCTGTAAAACATTAAAAACTAAAAAAAAAAATCACGAGAAAAAGCCATTTCTCCCTTGTAGATATGTTTATTTTATTTTACAACTGCTCTTGACTATAAAAGTTATGTTAAAAACAAATAAGCTGTTCAAAAGAAGTTTTATCATGCTGTTTCAAAAAAAAACTGATGGGAAAGAGAAGGTTTCATAGAGCAAAGGAACCATTAGAAGCTTCGTCTCCGTCGACAAGGAGACGAAAGATGAAGACTACGAGGAGTACGAAGAAGATGAACAAAAGAAGAAAGCTCTAAGTAGCATTAGTACTGTGGAAGAAGAGCAAAAGTGGAAACATGAAGACTTACCTTGTGAGGAGAAGCAGGACACGACGGTGAAGACACCGATTAAGAGCTGGTATCAATAAGCTTAAATACTGTGTGTGTTCATCGTTTAACTATTGTATTAGTTATCAATTAGTTTAAAACCCTCATGGGAAAAGAAAGATCTTAGTTTCAAAAAAAAAAAAGATAGAAAGATTTTTGATTTTTAATTTCTTGGATCAGATAGAAACAAGTTTTGCCAACCAGTGTTTAGTTTGTAGAGAATAATATATGAAGATTAGAAATTAATTGTTTTCATAATAAATGCTTAATAGGGTGTTAGTTGTATAGTAGGTTTGTGATAATGTTTGGTATGTGTATTGGATGGTTACGTCAGTCACTTTCGGATATTTGAATGATACCAAAAAGATAAGTTAAGAAACTAAATGGATGTTGCTAGTGAAACAACTTGTCTACTATATTTAATATGAACTTGATGTAACTATCACTCAAACCTTTAACTTAAACGTCTTTCCAAATAACAAAAGCTTGAGAGGCTACAACAAAACCGAGTTCAAAACCGAGTTAAGCTAAAACCACATGTGTGGCTTAGGGTGATGATGCACTTCCATCTTATAACGTAACTGCTCTGTATCAAACCCACCTTACTGTGTTGGCACAATCTTTAGTCTATGAGAAGAATTTGATCAAGTTACATAAACTTGAAAGTGTGTTCATATACATTGTAAGAGAAGATTATTGACACACAACAAACAAATCTTTAGTAACTTCTCAGCACAACAGCTGGAAAAATCTCACATTCTCTTTGTTTCTTCTTGTTCTTGGCCAAAACAGAGATATAGAGAGAGAGAGATAAATACAAAAAGAATGAAACTGTTTTGAGTCTTCTCATCTGAACAAGGCTTGAAGTTCTTCAAGCGTTTTCCCTTTGGTCTCAGGAACCCACAGAGTTACAAACACCACTGTGAATGCACACACCCCCGCGTATAGAGTGAAAGTTGCTGTCCAAAATTAACCAAAACCCCATTAGGAAAATGATCATGGTGACAGAGAGAAAAGAGGAAGAGAAAGAGAGAGAGAGAAACCTCCACTGCTCCAGGCTAAGAGCAAGTTTGCAGTCATGGTGATTAACCAAGAGAAGAACCAATTAGCTAAAGTTGCTATACTTCCAGCTAAACCCTTTATGTTCACAGGAAGGATCTGTTTGCCAAAATAACAACGGAGCAATCAAAATGTAGTTTAATGAAGCTTTTTAAGGTCTAACTTCTATACCTCAGACATAATAAGCCATGGAATTGGTCCCATTCCCAGTGAGAAAGAAACAACCATTGCCTGTGTAATGACTAAACAGAGTTAAAAACAAAGATAATAAGCTTACTGCATCAAGAAAGTTTCATTACATAACAAAACAAACTTACCACTACTCCAACTACTGACAAGATGCTCAGCATACTATACATGTCTGAATCAGGAGACACAAATCCCTGTAACAAGAGATGTAAAACTCAAAAAATTAAAACCTCCGATTGGTGGAGAAGATAAAACAAAGGTGCTTAGGGGAGTTAGAACTTAAAAAGGTACCTTAAGGTAGAAAGCAGCTGCAACAATGACAAGGCTAATCGTCATCCCAACCGAAGAGATCTATAAAACATTTGCCTTATTAGTTTTCAACTTCGGCATGTCTTTAAAGAAAAGTCCTAAAGATATGAAACTAATGAATTAATACTCACTGTAAGCAGAAGCCTACGACCTGCTTTGTCCACCAACCATGTTGATATTGCCGTCGCCACTACCTGAATAGCACCAACCCCAAATGTTGCTGCGTTACTCGAGGTAACTCCTATAATCGAAAACACACAAAAATATAAGAAACTATGTGATAATATGAAACAAGAAAGCATCAGGTGTTCTAAGGGTTGACCTACCTGCAGATTCAAAGATTGTACTAGAATAAAATAGGACGCCATTAATTCCACCGAGTTGTTGAAGTACAAGCAACCCTATACCAACCTGTTGCACACACACACAACAAAAACTGGAGTTTAAGATAATGTTTCTTATGGTAGAGAAAGTATTAACCAAGGGAAAGATATCTGCACCATAAGAGGGAAATAGTATCTTCTGCGCTTGAGATCTACAAACCGAACTGTAGATGATCGCTTTGTAGATGATGCCACAGATCTCTGCACATTTCAAAAAAGTGTTTAAACATCCGTCTTGGTGGTGGTGTTACCTTATAAAACCAAGTACATTTTCAGAGGTAATATACCTTGATTTCATTAACCTCAACGGTAATATCCGTCTCAAATCCCCGGAGAACTTGTAATGAAGTCTCAAAATCATCAGTCATACCCATTTTTGCCTACATGTAATGAAAACAAAACGTTCCATAGCATGCACTGAGCTAAACAGAAGTAAGCAAACTATTGTGTAAAGTTTACCAGCCAGCGAGGGGATTCAGGGATGAAAAAGAGACCTGGTATCAGTACTATGCATGGCAATGTCCCTAAATACAAAGGAATACAATCAAGAAAGTGCTTAGAGATTAAAGATAAGAAAAATGGTCTCGGGCTTTTACCAAGAACTGCTAGAATTCTCCATGGAACAAAGAGGCCAAGTAGATACGCCAGCATTATTCCAATTGTCACGGACAGCTACAGAAAAATATTGCATAGTTAGCATAAAAGAGTTGTAGGTTAATCAAAATCCAAGAGATGAAATACTTGGTAAGACATGTTCAAACCTGGTTAACAGAACCCAATCCTCCTCTCATGTTTTGTGGAGCTATCTCAGCTATATATACAGGCACCTAAGACCACGAGAAGAGTTGCATTAATACACCAAACGTGTTATTCTCATAAAAAAAAAAAACTAGATGTGTTCAGTGTTACCGTGTAAGAGATGATACCAACACCAAAGCCTTCTAAAAGCCGTCCCATGTAAAGAAAAGAAGTATCCTACAAAGCAAGATATGGTCAACCAACATGTTGAGAAGCTGAATGAAGAAATTGGATGACAAGAGATACTCACTTTTGCAAATGATATGCAAAGCCATCCAATGATATTGGGGATTGCAGCAATCATCAGAGACTGTTCAAGACAACACCAAAAGGGTTTAAGAAAAGCAAAAACAGAATAATTCAAGAATAAAGTAATACCCCTTTTCGTCCAATGTATTCAGCGATCTGACCACTAGCAATTGCACCAACCATAGCACCCACATTGGAAAGAGAACCAAACACAGAGTACTAATACATGGATCAACAGAACAAAGTCAAGAGATTATCAAACAAGCCCATTATAGAAACCAGACAGAGATTGGTCTAATTACCTCAGATACAGTTAAACCAAGATCCTTGGTGATTGCAGCTTGAGTTGGAGAAGAATAACCACACTGAACAAAAAAGACACAAACAAAGCAAGAACAGAGATTTTTCCCATCAAAAGGACAAACCTTTCTTCAAACAAAAAAAAAAAAGTTTGGATTTTTATTCTTACAGTGAATCCAAATTGAATAGGACCAAGAGCAACGATCAAAACACAAGCAAGAACAGAGATTGAGCTGTCTTTAATAATTTGAGACGAACCCATCATACTAGATTGTCTCGAACCCATCCTGTACCAACTGCCCGTGTGGATAAAAGGTCGTCGCAGATCATTCCTAGCATCCTCTGTTTCATCCCTGAAACTCATCTTTTGATTCTTATCTAAACCCTTCAAGCCAAAAGCTTCAAGAACAAGCAAAAAAAGCTTAAAGATTTCGAAGCTAAAATGCAGATTCTAAACCGGACTTTCTAGTCGGTTTAGAGGATCTACAAGATTGGTGATTGACGAGGACAAACTTGGATAAGCCGTCCTATTTAGAAAAGGAGAAAAAGGAATGTCTGGCTGTAATGTAGTGATTATTAGCTGGAGAGACGAAGAGGAGAGACTGCTTCAGAGAGTTTTTTTTTTTTTAAGATCAAAGTTAAGGTCGTCGCTTAAATCAAATTTAGACAGAACAAAGGTTCTTGTTTGGATAAATTGATCATTTGTTTCTGTTAGATATCTTTCTTCTAAAACTAAAAATATATTTGTTACCCAATAAAAATATATATTTACTAAAAAAAGTGATGGAAAGTTTTAAGAAAACAATGTTGGCAATAGATAAGATAAGGATTTCTATTTATAAGAAAAACGCTACTCTTTCTATTTTAGATATTATAAACATTTTATAAAAATATTGTAAAAATAATTGAAAGAAATGTCTCATTGATATTTTCCGAAATTTATTATGTGGATAAGACATCCACATCTTACATACGTCACCATTACCTATCAAATTAATGTATATCAAAAAGAAAAAAAAAGTATATCAAAAATATATGGAAATAATAGTACAGTATATCAGAGAAAGAAATGAATGAAGAGCAATAAAAATCTAGTTTGAATCCAGAAAACATTATCGGTTGTCTGAAGTCACATTGAGCATAGTCTAAAAGACATTCTAAAATAAAAGATTTTTTGTTTAATTTGGAAGAGTTATATCAATCCCAAATGGAAGTTTGGGGATGAACTTTTTCAGGATATTTAAATTAGATCTAAAGTATAATTAGTCACATGAATTTAGTATCATGAGATTGATTTAATTTTGGATTTCTCCCAAATTCAAGTACGACTAGTATATGTATTAAGATTTCTTTGTTATGTAATATTTAAGCTAATTTATATAATAAAAATCAGAAACCTTTATAGCAATTCTTTTTTAACAAATTATAATTCGATCAAGAGTCTGCACGAATCATTTTCAATAAAAAGATCTTCGTTCATTTTCAATAAAAAGAGAAATATTTTATGATAATCTAAAAATGTCATAAAAATAATATTTAATGAAAAAAAATAACTAAAATAAATTTTATTAAAAAATGAAAATATAAATTTATACTTCTTAAATTAATTAATTTAAATTTAAGATTTAGAATTGTAAAGTGGTGTCTCGAAAATGATATTTTAAATTTAAAATAAAAACTATTTAAAAAATATATTTTATAGCAAAAACTTAAAAAATAATATTTGAGATAAGTCGTTCATTTCAACTTGTGTAGCATCAAACTAAAAGATTTTTCTCTCAACATCATGAATAAAATCACAATCCCTTTATTATATTAACATGACTAGTCAATCTGTGAATAATAGGAGTATACACTAGTCAATTACATTTATAATTTTTGTAGTCACTAGTGAATTAATTATACATCAATTATTGCATACCATTTGCAGCTTATATAATTGAAATCCGATTGACTGTTTATATCTGTAATTAGCTATTGACTTGTCAAACAATGTGTTTCTAGGTGTTGCAAATGATAAATATGTCTGAAACAGGACATTAGCCATGGATTATATTTTCTTAATATTTTTAACTAATTGTTTTATTTTAATTTGCTGTTTGGTAAGAACTATAAAAGGCAACGAGAGAAATGTGAGCTTAGAGGAGGCCCATGACATAAGAAGACAAAGTATCATCCAAAGTCTTCGGTTTCCTCCTCGTTTCTCACGTTTACAATAGTCCAATCGCTATTGTATATTTTACTCTTTAATCCTCGTTATAAAATAAACATAAATATTTTAACCCAGAAAATAAAATAAACATAAACATTAATCAGTATTTTGAGAAAACATAACTCAATCAAATACAAAGGAAAAATAAATTGATAAACAAAGTTTTTAGACAAAAGATCAAAAACGTATTTCATTTCTTATTAGGGCCCAATTCGAAGACCCAAGCAATCCAGTTTAGGCTTACTAAAGAAGACCCAACTCTATTTTTGTGTAAATATATTGAGGACGTTGGAGCGTGAAGGCCACTCTTGTTGAAAGCGCGTTAGGAAAGAATGATAAGTGGTGCTTTTCTCATCCAAGTCACTATTTTTTTTTTTTTTGGGTAATGTTGGACCTGAATACTTGCTAGGTTTGTGAGAATTAAGGACTAGTTACTATAATAACGAAGTTGATAATACATTTTAGTCTTCTTATTATGTGGAAAAGTCAATGAAGAGATGATGTTATGTCATTGTTGTGTTGAGTTGTCAGAACACACTAACAAATCGTACTCACATGGAAGAATCCCTTTGATGATGCATTTAGCCTTGGTATCTTCTATTATCAGTTTGAAGACAACATAGTTGATGAAAACTACTGTTTGGTTTCGGGAAGACAACAGATTCTTCATTCTCATCCACACAATGTTAAAACTGTGTTTAAAGTAAGAGGAGAGAGTAGTTAGTGTAAGAGAGTGAAGCATGGAAGAGTGGGGGAGACTTGAGAGACAAACAAAGCTGATTAGTTTTAGAAAACAACAAAACAAGTGTTCCAAAACAGTGAAGTAGTAGCAGTCGTTTTGGTTTTGGCTACACAAGTTTTGTTTTTCAGAAAGAAAGAGAGCTAATATGGACAAATCACTGCTTTCCTTTTCATTCAGCTAAAAAAAGTTGTTATATATAATACTATACAAACGGTGGCTGCCTAAAAATATTTCATTAGCTTGATCCAATCGTCAGGTTGATGCAACTTTAAATGCATTTAATTAACCAGAGATCGGTTTAGATGGACCGGGCAAAAATTGAATAATTTAGTTAAACCAAGTTGGTGCAATTTGAAAGTTCCAAATCCCAAAAAGTCCCTACACCATAGAAGCTATGCTTAGGTGTGAAAAAGCATAGCAAGAAAGGAAAAGGGTTGCTTGGGGGAAAGCGTGGAGGGTGGCAGAGAGATAGAGATTCAGACATTGTTCGGTTCTTCTACAGTTGTTATTACATGCTTTTTTTTTTTACTTTGATTCTCTGTGTGAATGTATACATTTCATATCTTAACAATTCTCAACACTGTTCCCTCTTTCATAATTCGTTTTTAGTAATCTTTAATAGCCATGTTGTATGTTTTAACATCTTCTCTATTAAAAGAAGTACAATTTTTATCTACTATAAAAAGTCACAATAAGTCTATTTCCATAATTACATATATTTGATTATTTACATTAATCTATTAAATATATAAGATTTTTAAAAATATTAAAAATTATAAAGATATTATATTACAAATCTGTTAAGAAGATCCTCACAAAATCTTACTAAATTGTTTTTAATATTTTTAATTAATATATTAAATAATTTCGTAATTAATTATATAATACTATTATAATTAATTTTAAATAAAAATTTATTATAAAAACAAAATAAAATAAAATTATATGCTACTTTATATTTGTTTATATTATATTAAAATAATATAATATATGAATTAAGTATGAAAATGATATTAAATTGATAAAGTAACATATTTACAAAAATACTTTCATTTAAATAAATAAAATAGTATTCACCATTTAAATATTAAAATATTATTCACCATTTAAAAAGAGTAAAATTTTTAAATTATGCAATATTAATATAAAATAGAATAAAATTGTTAATATATGTTAAAATTTATATCTACAACTATATATTATCTGTTTATTTATTTTAAATTTACAATAATATATTATCTAAATATGATTACATAAAAAGATAATAGGATATAGATAATATTTAATTTAAGTGCTATTTACAAAATATACTAATCGGAAATTTTAATTTTTTGAATTCAATTAAGATACTAAAAATTAATTATAATTATAAATTTAAAATTTAATTTTAATTATGAAAAAATATGTTAAAAAATTTATAAATAATCTCATCTAAATTATAATTTTTTTATATAAAACGATCATTAGTTTAGTAACAAAAAAAATCAAATATAATTTTTAAGTTTAAAAGTAATAAAAATGAAAAGTTACCCGCACGCCGTGCGGATCAAAATCTAGTTAACAATGAAGATTCAAGACATTTTTGAAATTTAGAGATTTTAAGATGAAATTAATTCTTCAAAAAACATAATACTTTTTTAAGAAAGCTAAATTTTGCAGTAGTAGCATGATATAACCTGAGAATTTAGTGCAGTTATGATCTTATCCATTTCTTATGGATTTCCTGAAGATATGATTCAAGAACTTAATTCATTTCAAGAACATTAGTAAAACCAGGACACAATAGTTACTGTACTTGCTATTTTTTTGGTTGGTTAAACTATAAATGGATTTTAGTTCTATTCGTTTTTTAAATTAAAGCCAAGTAAATTGTTAGAAAGTGAATGAGGTCATAATGCTAAAGGGGACAAAACATGTTATGGTAGAGAAGTGATTATTGTGTTGACAGGCTGTCCATGGAAAATTCTGCAGAAACTATGACGATTACTTTTATTTTATTTTTGTAGCAATTCAATTATTTAAATTACGATATTTTCGCAACCTTTTTAACATTTATTCATCACACGCATGGATTATTGTATTGACGATTAGATATGCTGATGCTGTATTTTACATCTTCTGAAAGTACAATATATTACGTAGCTTTTTTTACAATATATAACGTAGCTAATTGACACAAAATGAATGAATGAATGCACGTCTAATTACACATCTGCTTTAGGATATGAAGAAAATAAATTATATGCATGATGACTTTCATCGGAGATGAATAAGATTGAATTCGTATTCAAATGATGAACATTGGTAAATATATTATATTCTTTCTTTTATCATTTTAGAAAAGTTTTTTTGTTATAAAATAAGTGTCATTTTCAACGTTCGATATAAATTTATTAATTTTATATTGTAATTTATTTTTCTATTGGTTGAGATATGGTTAAGTGTATAGGTAATTGTGTTTTTATATAGAAAATATACAAAATTAATTGTTTTCTTAATCTATGTGTAAGAACCTAAAGTAATACATATAATGAAACAGAAAGTAGTAGATTAATTAGCTTGAACCGAATAAGTAGAAAATTTAAAAAAAAAACAGAAAAAGAATAAATATCTCAGTGATGATATGGTCCACTAAATTTTGAAGATTTTGAGCTCTATTGATAGAACCCCGAGAAGTATCTCACTAATAAAATAGATACATAGAATTGATGAAACTCATGAGAAAAACTTTTATAGACTTATCAATTAATGATGAGTTTAATTTTCTTTAAAATTATTGTTTCAAAAAAAATTAAAATGGATGCAATAAAATTTAGTTAAATATATAATTAAGTTTTTAGAAAATATTAGTGATATTTTGATCATGAAGTGCTCTTAAATGTTTGTATTGAACTCCAACTTTTTATGCTGAAAAGCTTGTAACTCCAGTCTATTAAAAGGGATTAAAAACTAAAAGATAGGGAGAAACACATTGTATATTCTTGTGTATTGTCTAAGAGCATCACCGATTCATCATTGTTTAGGTCTTTCACACACAGTTTTTTATGTATTTATATTATATTTTAACATAATATATCTATCTGATTAAATTTTAATAACAAAAAATGTTTACACAAATAAAAAAGAAACACTTGTAGAATTAGTTTCTTTCCAAGAGTGCAGAGTTTTTTTAAAAATAGATGTTTTCATCTTTTCCTTATTCTCTTTTCTACTTTATCATACTTTATTATTGTTTTGGTTGAAAAACTCTCTTTAGAAACCACCACTAATAATGTTCTAAGTAATTAACTGAAGTTTTTTTTGTTTTAAAAAGTAATTGAAGTTCTTATAGTGATACTGAAAACTAATAAAAAAATAATGGTAGATTGAAAGATGAAAGAGGGAAAGACATGAGTATGGGTAAATGGTGTCTGAACAAATTAGGGTTAAGGGTTTGAAAAATTCAAGAGAGAGAGGTAATAATGGAGGAGAGAGAATGGGCGGGGCCCATAATATGGCAGTGCATGTGGCTGGGCTTCCAACTTGACTTTGTCGGTGGTTCTCTGCACTGCCCTTCCCTGCGACCCACACACTATAAAGCCTAAGTTCATTTCATTTTTCATATTAATTATAACTCTTCTCTTTTTTATACATTCTGAAAATAACCGTATATATGGTAATTAGGTTTGATTAATAATTTAATAATTTCTTTTTCCAAACAGCTTTACAACGTTTTTAAAAATAAACAATAAACTAAACAAGATTAATAAGATTTTTTTAATCATAATTTCACTTGGAAACAAAATCATAAATGTTTTTTTTTGCTAACAATAAATGTTCAATCTAGAGTATGAAACAATCAAGAGAATCAAGACCTTATTGAGTCAAAAGCAAAACAAACAAGAGTGTATAACTGATTCGACTAAGCACCAAAAGAAGGACTTATGACGGGCTACATAAAATTTATCACTAATTAAGAGCGTTTCAAATAGTTAACCACCTCAAAAGTTCCTAACTCTAATAACTAATTAATGGTGACTCTTCTAGACGCACGTAATGCACAAAAACAAAATTTAATGCCTAATCTCCACAAGATGAGTATAGCGAGAGACTGATAGTTTTTTTTTTGTTAACTTGAAATGTCCAGCGACCGAATTTCAAATTTTTAGGGGATTTTTCTATTGGCGTTAGACAAATCTATTTATTCACAATGAAAATAGATATTCATGTAAACAATACAACATGATATGTCTGATGTGGTTAATGAACTATAGTTTATAGCTAAATATTTGAAAATTTGCAATTTGTAATGATATTAATGGTTTTAATGCTTCTAATAAAAACAATATACAAGGCATAAAGACAATAAATTATTTTTGTTACTATAAAAATGTAATTACTGATATGCACAATGCAATACTGTAATACTACAAAATAAAGAACCATATCGTGGTGGTCTAGTGGTTTTCATTAAAAAAGGAGTTGCTCTGTTGGTCTAGTTCAGAGATCGATTCTCCTCTAGTGCGAAATTATTAGTTCCATATGTGACCATGCAGATATGAGACATGTAGATATGAGACATTGCTTATGGTCCATTTGAATATCCGTGGGTTGCACTTCCCACCCGAAAATTAGGTATGTATTTTTAATAGACATAGGTTTAACCTTTTCCAGTTCAAAAAAAATAATACGAAACAAAGATTACGTAATACGATCATCCGATTAACATGATCCTCTGGCACAAACTACAATGTTTTGAATTTATTATTGTTAGTGTTTATTTAAGTATTATTATCAGTTGACTATATAATTATTTACTATGTTTAAAGGAAATTACTGTTCGAATGCGACAGTCTAGCTCATTCCAGATTGATTTGCATTTTATAGCATTATCCAACAAAATCATATTACTGTAGAAAGAATTTAAATTTTGTATTTCTCCAAATATTATTGTATACAATTTTAATATACACTAGTCTTTGACCCGCGCGCCCGCGCGGGTGTTATTTTTATGAATGTTAAATATTTTAAACAATTTGTTTGATATAACTGTATATATGAATGAAACTTAATATTCAATATCCGTTATCCGATCTGGGATCCCATCCCCTTCAAAAAACGGATATTCGGAGATCCTTATAGTGATTTTACGGATTCAACTGATCCAAGTACGAATTCGGATAGTAAAATTTAGGTCTCAATATCTGGATCTGGATATTAAATATTTAAAATTTAATTATAGTTATCTATGTATATTATATATACTTTTATATAAAATAACTAAAATTTTAATTTTAAATTTGAATGCTTTTAAAGTTTTTTAAAATAATAATTTTAAATAAACTAACAGATGGTTAATATTTAGGTTTTTGTTTAAAAAAACAGGTCCAAATTAGTCCTAATATCCTAACCCCGAATATCCAGATCCGGATAACAATTTTACGAATCCGACGAATGCATATCCGAATCCACATATCCTAAAATACCTCGAAAATTCGATATGTCCTAGACATAACTGTGTATATGTATTATATGGTATTTAAAAATTTTAAATTTTAAATTTATAAATTACATAAATTATTCTTATTAAATATATCGTACAAATGAATAATACATTGTATTTGTTTGTATATGTAACCATTTATAATAAATATTAATATGTATTTTAGTTACTAAATTGTTATGGAAAATTACATGATTTTGTTATTTTAAATGAATAAGTTCAAATTATATCGAAAATTATTGACATTATTAGTTTTTTTATAGTTCAAATATAGTTGATTAACTTATATGAATATGAATAAAAAATAAAACTAATTTAATTCTATATATATAAACACATATACATTTTTCAATGATAAATGTTGTTAATGGGCTTAGCCCAAATTTATTTTTTTCTTGTTAATAATCAATCTTTAGATGTTTGGATGCAAGGATAGTATCAGTGGCATTTTTTGTAAATATTAGGTAAAATCAAGAGTTATTTCTTATTTGTACTTCAGTTTTAATAGATTAGATATCAAGCACTAATGGCAAACTGTACACGGTAAAAACGAGCAAGGAAAAGCTTGCGAAATGGTGTCAATACTCAATAGTTGCATCCACTATTCAAGAAATTGTTACGCGGTAACTAGGAGATTTATAGAGGATTAGTGACTAAGCGGATTATTCGGGACCTATGCGTTAACGAATTATTAATTTATTTTATATATATATGACATTTATATGAAATATTTTAGTTTTTAAATAGAAATATAAAATTGTTGTGATAAATTATCAAAATTAGATATGTAAAATAAAAGTAATTAGTAAATTTGTGAATATATACTAACATTATTGCTTAAATTAACATATTTAGACTAATTTAGATCGATTTTAACTGAATCTGAATAATTTAAATCGACTTGAATCGTATAAATCGGTATAAATCGGATTTTAGGAAAATTGTTTCGGATAAGACCGAGTTGCCGCCTAAGCGGGGACCTAGACGCCGTCTAAACCGATTTTTAGAACCATGGTCAGTGTCATGCGATGCGAGTGACAAACACTATGAAATTTGACCTTCAAGTTACTATTGAATCATGATGTGTCTAGACTCAATTGACAGATTAGTCAGCTTCATACAAAAAAAAAAGTTGGTATAACGAATATGTATAGAATTATGCAATATTTTTTCCGACAAACAGAATTATGCAATATTAAGAATGTAAAATGTTTTTTTTTTTGAGAAAAGAATGTAAAAATGTTAGGCCGTCGGTTAAACTCTCCATTGGCAATACTTCACTCATTTACTAAAAACTAAAGTTTGTTCACAATTTTTGTGGCTAAATTGAGAAAATATTAATCGACCAAGTTCAATAAAGAGCAATGTTTTCAGACGTGATCCATATGTGCTGACAAATCATAGATTCAGCGCTAATATAATCACCCAACCCAATCATATATTAAAAATTAACTGATAGAAATTCAATAAAATTAGCAAAATATTAGCAATATTCGTATTGACCTGTAATTCCATAATACTGGTTAAACTGATCAAAATTTAGAGTTAGATTAAATTTTTAATTATGTATAATATATATATATACCAAATAATATATTTTGTGGTTTAAAACGATAAACAATTTGACTATGATGATTATGGAAAATGAGCAGAATATTGATGAAAATGATCAAGGCCAATTGATTTGATGGACTGAAGTTTAATTTCGTGTTTATATAATATCTTGATGCTTTTAAAATTTTTAGATTTAGAAGGTTCACTCATTTTATGGTTATGGTTACACTTTATTTAATATTTATAAATAAATAAATATATAATGATATGTAAAAAAATTGATCACTTAACATGGTCGATTTGGATCCAACCACTGACCTAAAAGGTGGTCCATTTTTCTGTTTGTGTTAAGATCTAAAACATCAATATAGATTTAATTATCCAAATACCCAAAATAAACTTTTATTATTTCCCCATTTCAGATTTTTGTATACTTTTTTTTTGTTTTTCCTTAAAATGATAAGTACCTTATGATAAACATAACAATAAATATTATAATATATAGTAGGGTATGATATTAGTCTCATCTCATCTCATATCCCACAAGCAAAGTGGATCATCTCTTATCTCTTTCTAATGGCCTCACCACAAGCAACCAAACTGTCTCTTACAATCAGATCTCAAAGGTTGTCTTGTTGGCAGCACTGAGACATCAAACATGGTTCCTCTCTTTATCTTCTAAAAGCAATTAGCCCTAAAACCCCTTTTTCAGTATTAATCCTAAAAGTTCCTCTCTCATCTCTCTCTCTCTCTCCATTAAAACACTTCACAAGCAAAGAGATCTGAGCTCTTAATGAGTTTAAGATCTTCTTCAGTTCCTCCTCCAGAAAACTGTATTCTTCCTCTTATCTGTAAGTCTCTGAACCTCCCTGTCTTGAATCTTCTTAATATGTTCTTTTTCAGACATGAAATTAAACAAACTTTAGTTTATAATTAAGCTTAACTATTTGTGGATCTCCTTAAAACAAAATTAAATCATTTTCAGGGTTTTAATTTTAATTAAACTCCAAAAAAATGGATATGAGAAGCCATGAAATGATAGAGAGAAGAAGTGATGACAATGGCAACAATGGTGCTGGTAACATCAGTAGCATTATTACTAATGAAGATAATTGTAACGGTAATAACAACAACACTCTTGTCTCTTGCAACTCTCAAACCCTAGATCACCACCAGTCAAAGTCTTCCTCCATCTCCGCCGCCCGCCGCTAAAGCCACCGTACGTTACCGAGAGTGTCTTAAGAACCACGCGGCGAACGTGGGGGGAAGCGTACAAGACGGATGCGGCGAGTTTATGCCGAGTGGTGAAGATGGAACGTTAGAAGCTCTCAGATGCGCTGCTTGCGATTGCCACCGTAATTTTCACCGGAAAGAAGTGGACGGTGTTGGAAGCTCTGCTCATCACCACCGTCACCGTCATCACCAGTACGGAGGAGGAGGAGGGAGAAGACCGCCACCGCAGAACATGATGCTAAACCCACTCATGCTTCCTCCGCCGCCGAATTATGCTCAGATGCACCACCACAAGTACGGGATGAGTCCTCCCGGTGGAGCAGGAATGGTGACGCCGATGAGCGTCGCTTACGGAGGAGGAGGAGCTGAGTCGTCTAGTGAAGATCTGAATATGTACGGACAGTCTAGCGGAGAGCATGGAGGAGGTGGTACGGTGGGCAGATGGGGTTCTCGAAGAAACGGTTTAGGACAAAGTTCACGACGGAGCAGAAGGAGAGGATGATGGAGTTTGCGGAGAAGCTAGGGTGGAGGATGAACAAGCAAGACGAAGAAGAGCTCAAGAGGTTCTGTAATGAGAACGGAGTTAAGAGACAAGTGTTCAAAGTGTGGATGCATAACAACAAGAACAATGCCAAGAAACCACCAACAACAACAACACCACCAGGAACTCTCTGATGATTAAGTACTTAATTGAGAGATTAATTATGCAAGAGTCTTTCTTTTAATCTATTGTTTTTTTAATGTTGTCTAGGTTTTTGTAGCTTGTACTATCTTTGGATCAATCAATGGATGTTTTGATTGCCTAGTTAATGTTTTTAATTTAGTTTGTTTTGTATTAATTATTTTATTGTGTTGTCTTTTACCCATATCGTACTTGTAATCAGCTTCTTTTACTTTAGTAGTTTATCGTTGTGTCTTTTATTTTTACGTTTAAGCTTGTGTTGTTATAAAGTAAACTTAGATATATAGCCAAATACGATCGATATTGTTATTAATAATTTGATACTAACCTTGTAAAAGAAACAACATTTGCAATAATTTTAAATTGTGTCTTGGTTCGAGTATAAATAGTTTTATATATATACAAGCATCGTAAAGTTGTAAGCATATATATATGAATATTTCTTTTCTTTTTGAATGAATATAAAATTGATTCAACACAAAAAGAAATTGTTTTTACAATATATGCATCAATTTTACACTTATTAAAAAAAAATTAGATACATGATAAATATATGCATATGCAAGCGTTATGATCAAAGCTGAGCTATTTTTATATGTTTGATGTGAAATATGTCCAAAATTGTAACCATATGATTTGAGTCTACTGTAGATCTGTCACCTTACAGCTTTGTTCCAAAACGAAAAACATAAGAAAAATAAATTAAACTAACAAAAGAGATATTCGCACTATGTATATATCTCACAGATGAGGCCAAGATGATTTTAACTCACGACCAATGTATCTTTTCTTTTTCTTTTTTCTCTTTTGTGTGTCGTCACGACCTATGTATCTAAGCTACCATATGTAATAATTGGTTCTAAATAAAACTTTCCGAGTTTCTATTTTCTTTTGCGACCATCTTTGTGTGTGAGACTGTTGATAATTATTACTCTCTATATATATAAAAAATGATTTTCATCGAATTTATGTTTCTACTTCTGAGAAAAAGAAAGTGGCCAAAAGAACTATACTTAGAAGCTTTCCGTATCAAAGTCGAAAGTTCTGTAAATACGCAAAAGTATATAAGATCCTTCTCTTGTTTTAGTCGGCCAGCTTGTTCGCCTTTGAAATGGGTTGGTTCGACGACGGATTAAAGGCACTCACTTATCTATATAACAATTAGCCAGGAAACCCATAACAGCCCATTGTAATCACCCATATGAATAGGTAAGTTAAAAGCCCATTACAGCCTATTAAGTTATTAACAACAGTATTGGCGAAAAGAAAATAACAATGTACTGTTTATGGATGTTGGCTGTTGAGTTTTATTGAAGTTATTGAAGTGCATGTGTTTTCTTATCTCAAATTAATGATGCTTAATCTTGCTTAGGCCTAATTTAGTATGATAACTGATATTTACATTTTTAATGAAGATTTTTATTTATTTACATATGACAGGGTAATCAATACTATTTAATACTATAGTATATCGGCCAAATAAAATTTTAGAGGAGACAGAAAAATAGATAAACTAAACTAAGTATAGAACTCGCTTGATCAATAAACACGTCGTAGACAGGATAAGCATCAGAATATCCTTTGGAATACATTTTAATTAAACTAAAAGTATTGATTATGAAGATCGATAATTTTCATAATTAAAGATAATTATCACCTTGTTGTTGCATTCTTCTTTTGGCACCTTTTTGTATAAATCACTCTCCACATTTACTAAAATAGGAAAACACAATATTCTTGTCGGGTTTCAATGGGTTATTATAGTCTCCAGTTGATTTATCATAATTAAAATCTTTAACCAAGTTTCAGTTCTTCAATTATAGTGCATGATACAAAGACAAATATATGAAAGCGAACGATCAGTACATAAGCATTAATCAGTAGAGAGGAGAATATGTGATTCTTCCGAGTCTTTGCAATTGAAAATAATAAACTTCATTAGATCTTCAAATTCTTCATTAGCCTGTCAAAAAACAATACAGTATAAACAAGAGCAGGTGTAATTAAGTTATCGGTCGTCCAAGCATTGTTGATTAGATTCCGAACACATATTTAATTAACAACTTGAAGTCTAGATATCGTTAATTAAAGTTTCCCAACCTCGAGTGTTGCTTAATTAACAGCTTGTAGTATTAATAAACACTCGATATGTCGACCACCGACCATGTACATAAATAGAAATAACCAATATATCTATTTATGTCCATCTTATCATGACATAATGTTATGAGCTTCAAAATTATTAAAGACAATTTGCATGTGATCAATAACAAATAGGGATTAAATTTCAGGTAAACATTTTCCTTTTGGTTACTAAAAAAGGATTTTAATGTCAAAGTTTATGCCTTTACATTTAAAAAAATTATTTTGGTTTCGTATGAAATAGTTTCTTATAAAAGTATAAGTGCAGTTTTTTTTTAAATTGGTAGAAAAGAAGCGATAGGGTTGTGTTTTTAAGATCTAAGCACACTATAAAGGCAATCCAAAACGAGATCATAGAATCCATAGTCCAACGTTATTAATTAGGCATGTTAAACTGAAACACATATAAGTATAATTTATAGATTTATATAATTAAATACCTCGTGTCATTGATGCCTCTTGAGTTAGATTCGAAGGTCTTGTAATTGGGCAAAGGGACGCGACCAGTTTCGATGCTGATGAGATCTTCGACGAGGACGTCATAGTGACGCTTAACTTCATCTGCAGATTTCCCTCCGACAGCGTTTGCCACATTGTGCCATCGGTCGGGTGTGTCCTTGTCGTAAACTGCCAAGGCTCTCTCGAACATCTTGTTCTGTCTGAACGTCCATGACGAGCTCGAGCTTCTAGAGTTTGACCCCATTAATAATATTATTTGAGGAGAGAGTGAATGTGAGTGTTGCTATAAGAAGAATGGCAAGAGAGGTCTCCTTATAAGGAGGAGACAAAGTAAAGGGAGTTCTTAGATTCTGCAAGTTGGATGGATAACTATTTTTCAATTTTTATTTATGTAATTATTCTTTTCATGTTAACTAGTCAAATTTTTATAAAATACATTTTGTGACACATTAACGTCCATATATGTGGTCTACAAAAAGTCAAATCGTAACACTGGTGTAATGTTTTCTGATATACTATCTTTTGGAGAATTAAACAATGATGTATCGATATAAGTTTTCGATGGAAATGCTATATATTATGCTTTTAATTGCAAAAGAATACTAATATGATGATGCTATAAGCTTGCCACGTTTAAGCAAAATCATTGAACCGAGTGGTCATATCGACAACCAGTTTAAAACGTAGGGTTGAAGTTGGTAAGTTGAACAACTTGGCCTAATGTGCTTATTATAGACAAAAAAGATTATCACGATGCTATGTTAATATAAATACGCCACTACTTATATACATAATACATCTAATCTATTATTTCACAGTTCTCGATATGATAACGTAAGCCATCATTATAATTCGTGTTGTGAATGATAGATTTAAGTTTATATTAGTAGACAATCATGGTGGACGTATAATATATAATATTTTATATCATGCAATGCTTAATCGTCTGTCCAAAAATGCTTATAACTAAATAATGAAAAGCCATCATTATTTGAGCATCGTCTCTGTCTAATTTTGTAGGAGAAAAAGTGAACTAGCAGATATAAATTGTGTATATTTACCATTATAGCATATATTGCAAGATATCAAGATATGATAGTTCAAAATTCTATTATCAGAATCAAGTAATAATAAAATAAATCCAACAATGCTTATAATCGAGCAAATAAAGGATTCGATATGTCATCATCATCATCATCTCCTTAACCAGAGTTCGTGGATATTTTTCTTTTAAATAGGCATATTCATTAACAATTTTCACCAATTCAAACTGATAGATAAATGTATTCTCCGGGACCCTGAATCCAATGACTTTATGTGTGATGTAGTGGAAGAGACCCATCTGAATGACAAGCATTTTTACAAGAACCACCAAAACTTTGATGCAAAAGAATAAGAACATAAGGGATATTATCGTTTCCTTTTATGATAAAATTCTTAAATCCAAATCTAATCTACTTTCTGTTTTAAATACCTCATGTGGACCGGAATAAAAAATTTCATGTCTAATGAAAATGACAAGAAAGTTGTCCAATTTTATTGCTAATTCATTTGGTTAATCAGAGAAATGTTTTGTAGTCCAAGTCAAATATTTTTGGAAGGAGATTACTAATATTACGTTTATAAAGAATGCTTATAAAATGCACAATCATTTGTGTTTATTGTATTTACCGTTGTATGTCTTTATGAGCCATGTCAATATGCAACTCAATAATTGATTGAGAAACATAGAGAAGATCTAATTGTCTTATGTATTTATTGTATATATTACGTAATAAGTTGAGGAATGAGGCGAGGGTAAAGAGGAGATGCTTGAGAGGGTTACTCGCAGAGTCGTGTGAGTGGGAGCCAGACACTGCCTTGAAGCCCCGGAGACATGGTTGGTTGTTTACTTGTAAAGAAGACCACGTAAATTATATGGAATCTATGTAAATGCTCCTCCATTTGACCAGTTTCTATTTGTTCAAGGAAATGGAGTGTGAGTTTTAGAAATGTTGTTGTTTGTCCAATGAATCGCAGCCCATTTGAATGTTTGAAACGTGGAGTATGTTTGTACAATGAATTGCAGCTCATTTCCTTGAAGCCCATGTCATATCTTGAGTTTTACCATCCAACCAGCATCATAACTCATTAGAGTCTTTTGACTCTTGTGTCATCTAGAAGCTTTGACCACCACATACATGGAAATTTCTCCCAATGCTTTTTTGACCTTGGTGTTCTAGAAAGTAGTTTTTTTATAAAAAAAAAAACTAAGCGAATTAGTATTGCTTCAAAAATAGAAATCACTAGCATTTTTTTTTAAAAAATTCTGTATTCTAGAAAATTAACTTCAAAGTTTTAAATATTTTATCAAAAAGGATAAATGAATAAGCAAAATACTATCCATAAAGAAAAAAAATAGAAAAAATCAATCGCATGGCGTGACGTATGAATCGGAATAGTGAAAAAGCAAGGCAGAGACTAATAAAAGTCAAAGCCATAGACTCTTCAGACAAAGGACATTACCGTAATTTCATAAACTCACTCCTCGTCATGGTTCCTATATATAATACATTCATCCGCCGGCTTGAAAGTGATCAAACAATTCAAAAACCTATTTTACTAAAAACAACACACAACACAAAATCAATGGCGACGGATAAAAGCAAGATTCTGGTGATCGGAGGAACTGGTTACATCGGAAAGTTCATCGTAGAAGGCAGCGTCAAATCTGGCCACCAAACATTCGCCCTCGTTAGAGAAGCCTCTCTCTCCGACCCCGTCAAGGGTAAAATGGTCCAGAACTTCAAAGATCTTGGCGTCACGATACTAAATGTACGTTAAAGAAAAACAAGATTCTTCTTCTTTATAAGACTATAATAATATATGAAAAATGAGAATTCATGATATATATACGCAGGGAGATTTAAGCGACAAGGAGAGCTTAGTGAAGGCCATTCAACACGTTGATGTAGTCATCTCCACCGTTGGTCTGTCTCAACTCATGAACCAGCTCAATATCATCTCTGCTATTAAAGAATCTGGCAAACATATCAAGGTTGAAATTATAACAATATTGTGTTTCTAGACTGTTATTCTTTAAATTGGAATGTAAAACATTATGTGATTAAAGTCCTGGATATAAAAAAATAATAATAACATGTTTGTTTATTTACTTTAAACAGAGGTTCTTGCCGTCTGAGTTTGGCAACGATGTGGACAGAACTGTGGCTATTGGACCAGCAAAGTCAGAGTTTGCAATGAAGGCTGAGGTTCGCCGTGCTGTTGAAGCTGAAGGTGTACCGTACACATACGTTATTAACAATTGCTTTGATGGTTATTTCTTAGCTACATTAGCTCAATGTGAAACTAGACTCACTTCTCCTCCTAGAGACAAAGTCACCATCTATGGTGATGGTAACGCTAAAGGTAAATATTATATGCTTTTGACATTAAACATGATTGGAAGAAGAAAAATGAGAGAGATTTTTCTGAATTGTTTTTGGATGAAAATGTAGCTATTTTAAACAAAGAGGAAGATATTGCTGCATACACCATGAGAGCCGTTGATGATCCTAGGACTCTCAACAAGACTGTTTATATCAACCCTCCTAAGAACATTGTTTCACAGAACGAGGTCGTTGCCTTGTGGGAGAGCAAGATTGGTAAAACTCTTGAGAAGACTTACGTTTCAGAGGAAGAACTCCTCCAGAAAATCCCACGTGAGAGAGCTAATTTTAAATTTTTTTTAATACAATGCATAAATAATCAAGATCATGTGTGTTTGCTTATACTTTGGTAACGTTGCTGCAGAGTCACCACATCCTCTAGATCTACTCTTGGCATTGAATCATGCCATCTTTGTGAAAGGAGATCAAACCTGGTTTACTATAGAGCCTTCTTTGGAGTGGAAGCTTCTCAGCTTTACCCTGATGTCAAATACACAAGCGTCGATGAGTATCTTAACCAGTTTATCTGAGAAATGAAACCATCTTCCCAATGTAGCAACTATAATGAGAGATTAATGACCATTGGTCTGTAATAACAGTATTAAACTTAATAAGACATATCTAATATCGAGAGGACATGATTGTTTATTCCACCATTATTGATTGATAACACAAGAGTATTAGCTCATTTCATTATTTGATAAAATAGTAAGCAACATAAACTTGAGGAAGCATGGATCCACACATCACTTGTTCACCTTACATGCCCAACCAGCGACCACAAACTCCTTCTTAGCTTTGGTTTTCTCAAACGACTCTCTAGAGAACAAAGCGTTAGCGTAGCTACGAACATTGGTCAAGCTCTCAGGGACAGACCAATTCTTGTAATGACCAAGAGTGGTCTCAAGATGGTAAAGCTTTGGTGCTAAACTGAGATCAACCGCAGTGAGTTTCTCTCCAGCTACAAAAGGACCAGGATGTGTCTTAAGATGATTCTCCAGGGCTTCTAACTCATTAACCAAAGCCTTGTCGGATCCGTCATTGGGGTCTTTGCTCGTCAAGAAAGTCACAAAAGCACTAAAGATTTTGGATCCAACAGAGGTGAACTCAGGAGGAGTCTTGAGAGAAGGTTCTGGATATTTCTCCTCGAGGATCCCGACGATGATGTCTGAATCAGCCACCCATTTGCCGTCAAGCTTCATCACCGGAACTTTCCCTTCCGGGCTAACGTCTAAAAACCTATCATTACAAAATCTTGTGCCCTAAGAAACATTCGATAGATCTGGTAAATCAAATAACAAAGGTTGATAGAAACTTACCACTGGGGTTTGTCGGAAACGTTAACCAGATGGATCTTGTAAGGAAGTTTCTTCTCTTCGAGGGTCAGAAGAACACGTTGGCTGAACGGGCCTGGAACAAAAGAATCAAACGCATACACTCATCAGTGATCACATTTCAAAACCCTAATTAACAAACATGCATGACCGGATCTAATATATTAAAGTGATAACTAAACAAAAACTCTTTTTAAAATTTGGAAGCCAAAGCAAATGTTGTGTATAGAACCGATCTTATTAGTGAGAAGAGACATACAGTCACCGAGAACATCAGATGTACCAACGGCAACCTTCACGCAGATATCGAGAGCCGCCATCGACGATCTTCAGTTTTCGTCAAAGCAATCAAATCAAGTGAATAATATTATTCTCTGTTGGTGAATATGTTACGCAGATATGTTTTTAACCACAGAAACTTTAACGCAGATATGTATATGAGAATTTAAGTGGGGCTTATTGAACTAAGGATTTGAGAGAATTCAAGATTTGAGAAAATTTAAGGAAATACGAGATTTGAATAAATCATAAAAAGATTTGTTACAAGTTTTATATGTTTTTGAAGATTTTTTTTGAGTTTTTGAAAAAAATCTTTCTTTTTAAATTTTAAATATTTATTTAAATAATAATTTATTTCTACATTACTAAAATTTGATATTATTATCGTTTTCTGAAATATATAAAATATAAAAAAAATATTTTCAAATATTTTTATTTTTATTTCATTTAAAAAAAATTATTATTTTAAAAATGTGAAAGAATTTTTTCTATTTTAAAAATTCAAATACCATCTTAGGAGGTGGTATTTCAATTGGTTATTTTTTCACTGTAAAATATCATCCAGATTTCATAAAATCTCATTTGATGGATTTTGTTGACAAAATCTATATTTTCCAATAAGCTGGAATTTGAGAGAATTTATACAAATGATTAATCCAATAAGTTTGGATTTCGTATGAAATTTGTAAATGTTAGATACAATAAGAGGGGGTTTTTGTAAAAAAAAAAAAATTCTCTTAAATTCTTGATCCAATAAGACTTCCTAATTTATCAAAGGTTTTGACTGATTTAATAATAAGAAAATAATGGAAACTGTGACGTCACTAGTGAGGTGGTCGCTTTGTTCTTTCACAGGAGAAGGGGAGTACGGTTGGGCATATCGGTTTAGTTTCGGAATCAGTTTGTGTTCGGTTTGATTTGGTTAATTTAGGTTTAATAAAACTTAACCCAATCAAAACCAAAGTAGCTTTGGTTCGGGTCTGGTTTGAATTTAGTTTGGTTCGGTTTAGTTTGATTTGGTTTAGTTCGGTTTGGCTTAGACTTAGTTTGGTTCACTTTATTATGGTTTGGTCTGGTTCGGTTCGGTGCAATTACGTTTGGTTATAAAATATATTGGTATTAATTTTATTATAAAACAATTAACTTACTAAAAGACTACTTGCACCTAATTTTGATCTTTATTGATCATAGAAGAATTTATGTTAGATAATCTTAATTTTAGACAATAGAAATTGAAGAATTTACGAGACAAAACGGCCACAAAACTTTAAATAATTAATAGTTTTTAGGTTTTTTTTACTACAATCTTTAGGTATTACATATTATTAGAATTAAAACTAGAGAATATACATAAGAATATTATTTGTATCATAATTTTAAAAACATAGAAGTTAAGAAAAAAATGAAATCTTAACCAAAATATTCACAATATGTTAATATAATATATATAATTTATTAATAGAAAAAAATATATTGGGTTATCAGATAGTTTGGTTTTAACTCAAACCAAACCAAACTATTCGGGTTGAATAAAACATGAACCAATTGGATTATGTAAAAAATACGGTTTGGTTTAACTTCGGTTGGGTTGAGTCGGTTCGGTTCGGTTTGAGTTTTTTGCCCACCCGGAGAGAGAAAAAAGATGTTTTTTTACATATGGATCCTTCTTCAGTACTAAGATTTATGTTTTTTTCATTTTTAATTATCTATGGTCAAACCTTAAATATGAAAAATAGCTATGATAGCATTAAAATACTGTTTTTATTATTGATAAAAAAATAAGTGAATGTATTTAACTTTTTCTTAATATGTAAAAATCTAAAACAAGAACCTTTTAAATACATTAAATTACTATTATTTGTTTTGTTTATTTTGCATTTGTCTATTCTGCATTAATCATATTCGTTTTGATCAGTACTCATCTTTATACTTAGAACAAAAGTATTAGGCGACATTTGTTGTTGAAGGGAAGCAATAATTACATTTCTTAAACTAAAGAAAAAAAACACAAATTAAACAGCTAATAGGAATTTATATTATAAATTAAACAATTCGGAGTTAGGTATCTTTATACTTTTTTTTGGTCAAAAGGTATCTTTATACTTAAAACAAAAGTATTAGGCGACATTTGTTGTTGAAGGGAATCAATAATTACATTTCTTGAACTAAAGCAAAAAAAAATAAATTAAACAGCTAATAGGAATTTATATTATAAATTAAACAGTTCAGAGTTAGGTAGAGGAAGTAGGGGGTTTTGGGAGATGACTTTGTGTAGAGTGTGTGAATTTTAAGAGTTGATAGATTTTAAAATTTATGTGGATTTTAAAATTATATATACATTGAATTATAAAATTTAATCATAAGTTTTCTTAGATTGGTATAGATTTTTATGAATTTTTATTACTTTTTTCTCATTTTTTTGTAAAGTAATAAATATTTAATTTATATTATTCTAAATTATATAGCATGATTTTGTTTTTTCAAAACAAGTTCTTTTGTTAAAAAGAAAATAAGAATGATAGATACAAAATTATATTAATATAATAGAATGAATATATAGTAACAAATTTAACCGTATTTTGTTTTTCAGTTATTTATATGTTATTTAAGTTTTTAATAATTAATGATAAAATAATATAAATATAGTTATATATTCAAAAATGAATTTATATAAGATTTAATGTATAAATAATATATAAATATAATAATATCTTGAAAGTATAAGTATATAAAATATAATTATTTATTCGAAAATGTAACTCATTTTTGGACATATAATTTGGATTGAAAGTTCAATAGATATTTGGTAAGAATATTTATTTGTTTTATAGTTTTTTATCACATGGATTTTGAAAATCTCATTTATATATATCATATTTTGAAAGTTTAGTCATATGAGTAAAAATGAATAAAATTCATATCTCAATAGCACTAGATTTAGTTACAATTAGAGAATCAATAAAAACTAAATTTTTTGAATAATAAAATATTTGAATAGATTTTAAAAATTTTAAACCAATAACAATGGATTCTATCAATTTTTTTTTGAAATCCATGAATCAATAATAAGGGAGTCCCAAATTTTCAAAGTCCATGAATATTCACTTGTCAATAACCATAATCAATATCAATGAGGTAAATCTGCAATTTTCCCATAAAACAGAGATCCTGTGAGTGTATTATTGCAAATCAACCAATGTGATTTTAATTAGTTTTTTTAATGCAGAGGTTGAGATAGACACTATCATATATCTTGCAATTTTGAAGTAAAGGGTTGGTGAGGAAATGATTGTAATCACCCAACCAACCAATGTCTCTGGTCCATAAAAGAATGCTTTCACTCACGTTCCTAAAAACATTCTCACTAGTATTCAAACCGCACCTATACTCACTAGTTATCAACCTTGGAAAGAACACATGGCCACCGAGAAAAGCAAGATTCTTGTGATCGGAGGAACTGGTTACATCGGGAAGTTCATCGTCACAGAAAGCGCCAAAGCTGGCCACTCGACATTCGCTCTCGTTAGAGAAGCCTCTCTCTCCGATCCAGCCAAGGGCAAAATCGTCCAGAATTTCAAAGATCTCGGCGTCACAATACTACAAGTTACGCATGAAACTCTCCTTTTATCTGCTAGTTAATGTAATAAGACGGTTTGTTCTTCTGCTAATATTTTTTCATTACAATTTGATCTTTGGGTTGGACAGGGAGATTTGAACGATCACGAGAGCCTAGTGAAGGCCATAAAGCAGGTGGATGTGGTGATATCAACTGTTGGAAGCATGCAACTCTTGGATCAAACCAAGATTATTTCCGCCATAAAAGAAACTGGTAATGTCAAGGTTGGTATTAGATTCAAATCCGTTACAAACTATTAGCAACGTGTTGTTTCGGTGTACCAATAAAAAAAAGTCACCTTCGTGTATTATTTTTAGATTTAAAAAAAACAGTATTTTAGTAGAAAATGTAAAATTTCGCTAGAGAATAATAAAAGTCGGGTTTTAATATGAATATGGGTACAAAGAGTTGTAATTTTTTCACTAACAATTAACAAACAAACCATAAGATGAACATAGGCTTCCAACTTAAAATCAATTGACAATAAGTAGATTGGTCTTAACCCTTTATATATTACTTAATTATTTATCCAATTACCGATGTGAGACTTAGTTTCTTTCGTTAACAGAACATATTACCTCAATCGATTTTTTTCTCTCTTTTTTTTCTGATTTTTCATATTTTTCAAGTTTAATTCGTGGAGTTAACCAAGATTTTTATTTTCAGAGATTCATGCCGTCCGAGTTTGGGGTGGACGTGGACAGAGCAAGTGCCGTTGAGCCAGGGAAATCGAGTTTTGCAAAGAAGATTCAGATCAGGAGAGCTATCGAAGCAGAAGGAGTACCATACACTTACCTTGTTAACAATTGCTTTGCCGGTCGCTACTTGTCTACTTTGGTTCAGTTCGAGCCTGGTCTCACTTCTCCTCCTAGAGACAAAGTCACCATTTTGGGCGATGGAAATGCCAAAGGTTGATGAACATTTATTTAAATGTTATAACATAAGCTTATTTTTTATAATCAAAATTATTGTTATTTATTTGCAGCTGTGATCAACATGGAGGAAGATATTGCTACCTACACTATCAAGACGGTGGATGATCCCAAGACTCTTAACAAAATCCTCTACATTAAACCTCCCAAGAACATTATGTCGATGAACGAAATGGTCGCCTTGTGGGAGAAAAAGATCGGCAAGTCTCTTGAGAAGACTCACATCTCAGATGAACTACTGCTCAAAAGCATCCAAGGTTTAGTATCATTCATCATTGGGCTTTTTACATTTTTTTTTCATTCACCATGAGGCTACCTACCGACTTTTTCATTATTTTAATTTGTTAAATCATTTATTTTTCTTTTTCTTTTTCTTTTTGGCAGAGTCTCCAGCTCCCTTGAACGTTATTTTGTCGATAAACCACTCAGTGTTTGTGAAGGGAGATCAGACCAATTTCACTATAGAGTCTTCCTTTGGTCTTGAAGCCTCTGAGCTTTACCCTGATGTCATGTACACCAGCGTTGACGAATATCTCAGTCGCTTCGCTTGAAGAAAATTTCGTTAAACGCCTAATATACCACCAAAATGGCCTGATGAGTTTCATAATGCAACAATAAAATGTCATTCTTGTTAATGGTGAAGAATATGTATGCGTGTTTGTGTGTCTTATCAAAAAGTTTGATCTCTATTTCTCAACTTTCTATAAAAATGTGAATATGTATCTTTCTATCTATTATATCTAATTCTCTTTTTTATCGCTAAATAATCATGTTATTATAAACTATCAGAAAATCTTATATACGATTTTACAACTGACAATCTTAGTTGTCTTATAAAGAATTCACTTCTAACTACATCATGTGCGATGTCATATCCCAAAACTGTTAACAAAATCTTCAACAAATCTCTTATAAAAAATTTCTCCATTAATTTGCATAATTTTGCTTTCTCTATGATTCGAAACTTAAAACTCCTGATATATAAACATAAATAAACACTTAATTAAAAAAATAAAAATTATCTATCAATCAAATTATAATAATTTTTTCAAGATTTCACCAGTAATTGACACGTAATAAAAAATCACTGAAATAACTTCTCAATTAATATATAGGAGGATTTCAATTTTTCTTTTATTTGCTTTTATAAGCAATTTTTAAGTTTTGATAAAATCATTTTGGAAGCTATAATAAATATTTTTTGAAAATCTTTAAAAAAGATTACAAATGATTTATAAATCATATATGGACACTATAAGACATTAAAAATTATTATAATATTTTATATATAAATATAATTTTCTATATAAGAATATAAAATTTTCTTGAACATAGTAGAAAATTATTTATATTGATATCTATTAAAAACTATTCATTATTTATATAGTTTAAAAATATAAGAAATAATTAATCAAAAATTGTTAATCTTTCTATAATTTTGACAATTAGTTACCATAAATTATTGTTTCTAATATAATTTAAAATATTTGGAAAGTGATATTAATTGGTTATGATACATTCTATTTTAGATCTAATGAAAATAGTTAAAAATTAAAAATTATCGACCAATTAAATTATGACAATTTTTTTTATATGTAATCAAAAAATCTTTATAATTGATATATTGGAGGATATTGCAATATATCTCACTTGTAACATGGGAAATTCCATATTTTAGAAGAAAATAGAAAAATACATTAGAAATAGTCTAAGAGCTTAGTGAATCACTGGTGAGTTTTTTTATTGGGTCTGTAGAGGCCCATTTTGGATTGTTTAGGCTTTAAAGCCTATCTTAATTTTGTACTTATACCCGTGATGTAAAGAGTTTTTGATTTGTTTCATTTTTACTATTTTCATGTTCTTTTTTTAAGAAAAAAAAATTATTTCCCCCAAAATCAGAATATTTTTTATTTTGCTACAGATCAAGTAGAAACCGTCTCAGTAGTAGTTTTAACAACATTGGCATTAAATGAAACTAATTAAAAAGAATGAACTTGGCTCATGTAAAATAGTTTGTCATCAATCCAAACCCAAATTGTAGATTCTTTTTATTTTTAGAAAAGAATTTGCGATCCTGACTCAACTAGATGTAGGTTTATATAGATCATACAATGCTCGGAAATTACTAAACACTCACCCAAAAGAAAAACAATTGTTTTCATGTTTCCTAATCCTAACACAAGAAAAAACAAAGAACTGGGGTTTGTTGACCATGTCGTCTAACCGTATCTAGTTGTTTCTTGATCATGTTGGAATGATTCAATTTGTTTTGTTTCTGTTGGATTAAATAAATACAAATGTTTGCTGTCTTGTAAATTGTTTGTTAGTCCAAAATAATGCAATGGTTTTGTTCTGGGACGACGTCAAGATCAGACAGTTTTGAGCTCTGCTGCTACACCTAACTAATCTTTGTCTGCAACAAATACAACTACTAGATAGTAGCTCCCTCGGTCTATTTTTATAAAATGTATGCATCAATCAAACTGTTAATCATTATTAACCTTAACTCATGACATGCTAAATGTAAAGAAACTAAGAAGTTCACCTCGTGCATGTGACTCATCTCATTCTCATGTGATTCTCGACCATTTGCCTCAGTTCTCGACCATGAACCTTGTAAATGTGAGCAAGGGCTAGTATTATTATGTGTGGATAAACTTGTTGCTCTTTCACTTTGACGGCTCGTGACTTTCAAGTGTTTTTTTGGAAAATTTTACAAGTGGCCTAAAACTGCTTATAATAAGTCCATGTAATCAACTTATGTATATGAATATAATTTACTTTCCAAATGTAACATTCGAAAATTTTGATACAAATGACCTCGTGAAGTTATACTTAGCTGAAATATATCCAGTATATATACTTCGGGAAACTATATCTTCAAATGAACAAAATATATAGAAAATGTATCTCTTGATCTACATGGAAGTTTCCATAGAGAAAATATTGTAATGAGATGGAATAATCATTAGTTATGGTAGGCAACTAATCATTGTTTCCAAAGACAGGAGACAAAACATTTTCAAGATAATAGAATTCACCAAAGTTTAAGAAACTTTTATACTATTGTGCTATCATTATTGGTTGAATGTCCACACAAGTTTATACTAATAATTTTATTTTTTGGAAAAGCGAAACAACATTAGATCAACCAATTAAAGAGAGTATATTTAAAAGGTCTCAAGAATATAAATAGGATCATAATCAGTGTCAGTGTATCTCCCTCCCAAAAATCAAATATTCTATCGATCGCTTCACTTTCCCAATTCAGTTCTCCTAGGGATAATCTCAATCTTCATCGTATTCAATTTCTCAAACTCAGAGATCAAAGAGACATAGCAAAGCATATATACCTTCGCTGCTTCACGGAAACATATATAACAAAGCAAAACCAATTCTTACAACAACAACAAAAAAAAAACATGACAAAGTCGTTCGAGTTCCATGTCGTGGAGGCAGAGAAAGCGGAAGCGATGAGGAGATACAACAACCAAAGAACGTTTCGAAACGTTATACGAGCATGCGCCTTAGCTTTAATGTTTTACTTTTGGTTTCCGACAGTGACGGTTTCACTACTTGCTGTCTGCGACTGGTTTTACCGAACCGGATCGGTTATTGTAACCAATCGTACCGTTGTCTTTGTCTCCGCAAACTTACTCGTCGCTTTGGTTTTCCTTCTTTCTCGTGACCGCGACGAAGAGAGAAGAAGTGTTAAACCCGATCTATACGATCAGTACACCTCCTCCTCCTCGTCCGCCGTGATCGTAACGGCCACCTCCGGTGAAAAAGTGGTCGACGGTGAAGATTCGAGTAAGCAAACAGTTGCCGCAGCTGTCGAGGAGGCAGTTTCGGACAAGCAAATCGTTCCGGCGTTTACAGAGGAGGCGGTGGTTGTGGAGGAGGTGGTTACAACAGATGTAAAGAGAGTCTATAGGAGGACGAAGTCGGAGAAGAAGAAGAAGGTTAACCGGCCGGTGACACAGTTTAGAAGGACAGAGTCGGCGATAGAGAGATTGAACAGCGAGGAGTTTCGTTTGAAGGTAGAAGCATTTATCATGGAGAAGAAGAGACGTCTTGTTCAAGAGAAGATGAGTCTTGTTCAGGTGTCAAGAAGATAGTTCTTCTGGACTGGACTTGAGCTCGTTGGTGCTGACTCTAGCTATGCCTCGTGTGCATGCATGTGATGATAACCTCAAAATATATTCTCTACTTGGATAGTTTTTTAGGAGCTAGATTAGAAGCCGGTGACCTTTTAAAATTCATTGGCTATAGTTTCATCGCTGGTGATTATGTTTTTGTGACTATGACTTTCTTTGTTACAAAACGTATTTGAATAAGATCTTCGTATAATCAAACTAGCTTCTTCTTTTGTTCTAAGTGTTTTGTCTACACCCAATCAACGCTGGTTCGATTCTTGTTCCTTACCATTTCAGTTGATTAATTAAGCTGACAATACAACAATTACACTGATTCAGTCACAAAGTGGATAACCCCTTGCGAATTGTAATCTTTTATTATCATGCAACGTGGTTACACTTTCCATGATGCTTAATACTTAGCTACCTAATCAAAATTTATTTAGCAACTTTGAATGTAACTTTTGATCTTATGAACTTGTTGTCAGTAGACCTTCTGCTTTTTCATTTTATTTGTTTCTTAATATTTTCTAACTCGTGTGTATAGGCTGAAGCTATTTCCAGGTCTTTTCTCTAACAACTTCTTTTCTTTCATTAATAATTGGCAATTACTCACCAACATTTCCACTTAGTTTCCTTAGAATATTTCTCAAAGGTATTCACTGGGGAGTTCCAAAGGACCAACCAATGATACTTTCCTTTACCAAACTACTCCCTCCGTTCCAAAAAGATCTATGTTTTAGAAAAAAATTTCGTTTCAAAAAGATACATTTTTATCATTTTCAATGCGTTAATTAATGGTAAATTGTAATTTTCAAAGTTTTTACTAAAATCTTATTGGTTAAAAATTACGGGAAATAGTTAACAACGGAAAATAATGCATTGGAAACTAAAATATTATATGTTTTCTTAATTAGTGTGAAAACTCTAAAACATAAATCAATTTGAAACAGAGGGAGTATTTGATATCAATTTTTAAATGAAAATAGCATGTTGCAGGAATAAACAAATACATAAAGAAAACCCGTAACCAAAAGATGATATTAGAACAAAAGACATGTTACATATATTAATCTTATCCTTAGATTCCTACCAGCTGCTTGATTCTTTAATAGTTGCTTTTTCTAGTGTCACATAAATACGTTATGTTTTAACCTTTTGGGATGATGTTTATACATTAATCATACTTTTGGAAGGTTCATCATCCACTTGCGACAAATTGATTAAAAACTCAATGTATCTCTCTCGGCAAACAGAATCATTTGATGTTTCTTTATCTTTATATTCTCTTTCTAGAAGTATAACGAAATAACAAAATTTTAAAATTAAAACATGAAGTATTGAAATATGGTAGATTTCATCATCACCAGAATCAATTTCGGTTTATTTAATCAAGTGTACCCGCCACATTGACAAATTGTTATAGGTTTAGAACTGAGCCAATATTTTCTCTGTGGAAACTTGTTACACAAATTTAACTGTATGGACGAGAGAGAAACAACAGCAGTTACACTTAATGCTTCAAAGAAACTCCCTAATTAGAGGGACTATTACTTTCCGTAGTCTAGGATGTTACATTCTCCGACTAGTTTTATTTACTTATCCCGTAGCGATGTAATAGATGTTATTAACACACATGAAGCTGCTTGAAGGAGATTCTATTGGGCTTTTAGCCCAACTTTGATTGGGTACTTTCAGTGACAAAATGTTCTTTCGGCCTCGACAGACATGTATATGTTAAAATATTTCATATTAAAAGTTTTTAATCTAATTTTCCAAGCTAACCTAATATAGTTATATTAATTAAGGAAACAAGATTTAAACTCGACAATTGTAGGGCTTTACCCCGAAGGGAGCCCTTCCAGAAATTCTCGAAGGCCCAAGACAAGCTCAGGCCCAGGAGGGGGTTTGGAAATAGTTTTCAACCAGCAATAGACGCGCCTCGGTTAGTACCTCATTAGCTGCGTCATTGCCCCAAGCGCAAAGATGATTTTCAACTGAGGACGCGAGACTTTATTTATAGCGCAAATTTATGAGCTTTAGACATTCCACAACCGATGTGGGACAAAATTACACGCACCACCTTAAATACACAACCAAGCTTTATGCGTTTTGGGCCTACTAAATTGAGCCCAGCATTTTTCTCTTTCGTCGTTAGTTATATCCGAACCAGTTCTTGCTACTTGTTCACTCCTGTGGTTGTAACTTGTATTCATCACTTTTTTCCAGTAAACATATTTTACAACAAATCGTAATTCTAACTGGAAATAATGTTCTAGCAATGTTACATACTATTTTTACTAGAGTTCTTATCAAATCGACATTCATGTATAAGTTTTTTATTGAAAATATAATGTACTTTGGAGTTTGGACTAGCTTTGGATGAAGCGAAATAAAATACTCCATAGAGCACAATTCAGATCCACATATTTAATCTTCCTCCTAGTAGATCAGTGGGCAGAAACAGCAAAAGAATACAAGGTTGGCATCGGCTCATTAGCTATGATGGAGCTACATCACGATTGTGAAACCGTAATCGCTGATTCCAGTGTCGACCGGCTCTTTCGTTGTATTGTATCTCTAAGTCCTCTCGAATGCCTGGTTAAGTTTTTGGGCTGAATCTTAACCAGACTAGGTTCTGGGCCTAAGTATAACAAAAAAAACTGGGTTGTGCTCTGTTTATAAGAATTTTGTACGCTTGGAATAGAATAGTAAATGAAAAATAAGCTGATATTATAAACGTGTTACAATAGCCCATTATATTTATTTGGATAAATATAAATTTAAGATTGAAGATGGTAGGGACCGCGCGAACGCAGGCCCCCTCTGCCACAAATAATGACGTAGGCTCTTTCTCATGGAAAGACCTTAAGCTAAGCACCCCTCCGTAAAGTGCAATGGAGGTCACTAGCCTAGGCCACTCGTCTTCTTGATCACGAGTTGACCCCGTCCAGGTAAGTACTTTTGTCGTTGCTGCAAGGTCTCTTCTTATAGTCTCCTTCTCCAATCAACTTTTCTCATGTAACCGATGTGGGATGCTATTATTAACTCACACATGCTGTTCGAAGCTTCTGTTATCGAACAACGTGCGGTCTTGAAGCTGTTTGAGGCTTTTGTAAAAGACGTGGGCCAAAAGTTATAGGGCCGCCCGTTTCAAGTATCTGGTTTTCCCGTTTATCTTCTTTTACATTGTATTTGGTTTTCTCATCTGGATTTATGATAATTCAGTTAACAATTTACTCTGTATGAAAGTTTTCTTTTTAATATGAAAAAAAATTGTGAACAAACAAATATAAAACTAAAAAACGTATAGCAAAAGCTATTTGGACTTCATAATGTTACAGACTTGCCCATAATTGTTTTTATAAATCAGCCGAAACGAAAGTGGAGTATGTAAGATTAGTTTTAAAGACACTGCAGTTATAAATTAAACAGACAACGCCGAGTGAACTTAATGTGCATAAGTACGAAGACATAGATTAATAAGTAGTATGTACACATCACGCTACATATAATACATTATACATTTTTCTTTTGGTTCTGGGACAATGGGTTAAGTTTAGAAGCATTCTTCAATCTCCAGACTCTGCTCCTTCCTCCACTTTGATCCCGACAATCACTTCTTCTTCTTATTATGTACACAGATAAATACTTGTTGATCGAGCTGTCCGAAAGGAGAAACATAAGCCGAAGCATGAAGATGATACAGTCATTCACATGAACCTTCGTTTTATATTTTTCGTACCTCTTATGTGTATTTCCTCAGGTTACGCTTGGCCCTAAACTGGCCAAGCTTGTCTCTCCATTCAGCTGCAAATCATAAATACAGCAATGCATTGATCTTAGAGATGAAGGTCACTAAACTGATTGTATCGGACAATAAAGCTTACCGGCTTCATCATATCGCTCTTCATTGACAGCTTGCATCATGTTGCTCACAATATTGAACTCTTTCGTATCAAGGCAAGCCTGACCATTTGGTCTACGCAAATGCAACATGGAGTTTAAGTTTCGTCACTCAAAATTCACAGCACGATTAGATATGATCTATAAGTGTCTGAATATTTACCTGTCTTGTTCAGTAAACAATAAACCATCTGAAGCAGGTGTCTGTTGTGAGAGCTTCCCTGACTCGATGACTCTCATTCCATCACTATATGCAAGGTACTTGTTCACTTGGATAGGTACCTACAGAGAGATCAACACAAATTTACAACCATGAATACGTATTTGTATTTAGGACAGATGGTTTACGAACAGAGTTATGTATAACCTTGCATCTAACAGCTATGTTAATTGCGTCTGAAGGGCGAAGGTCAAAGCTGATACAGTCCGATGCATTACCGACCTGCAACATCGTTACAACGAGCCTTAATAGAGGATAATCAGACACTGAGTAGTGAAAGATGCATAGAAGACGCCAATGCAAACCTTTGAAAGGTATAGTTGGGCAAAATATGCCTCGTGAACTCTTTTGGTAACTCTAACAAGTCTAACCTGTAGAAAAAGTTAAAGAACAAGTTTCAATGAGCAATAGATTAATGAGACAAGGAAATCACACGAAGGAGAAGAGGCTGAAAGGATAAGACATACTTCGTAACCCATCTTGTCCACCATCTCCTTCACCACTTGATACATGGTTGGTCTTGCCTGCAACCAGTAACCAAAAAAACCATTAAATTTCTCTTCAGTCACTCCTTACTGATCCAAACAGAGAAACAAACAAACAAGAAACAAAGGCATACAATTTGGACGTTGGTCATTGCTGCCATAAGTAACACACTAGGCATCTCCACTGCAATGAAAAAAAGAGAGCATAATCAGACTGAAACGAAAACAACACACTGAGATCAGCGAAACTAAGCTACTAAATACACAATCTAGTCACGTACAGACAATAATGGGAAGGAGAAGACCAGTTCCATCTTCCATTTTCAAAACAATAGCAGGGTGGGGAGCATAGTCAGGTAGATGCCCTCCTTGAGGATTGTTATGTACACATCGTAGTTGCCTACCGTCTCTCATCTTCACCATGAAACCATCTGCTCCACTCTTAACCTCAACTACATAACATTCCCAAATAATCAAACTAAAAGTAGAAACAAATTCAAACTATAGAACAAAACTACACAACATTAGAAACAACAAGAGAGTCCACTTAGCTTACCAGCTTCGACTATACTAGAGTTGACATATTCCTCATCGTTTTCGTTGAAATTCTCAGCCGTGCTTCCGTTACCATCAGAGTGAGAGCTGAAAACACACTTGATGCTGCTCTTGCTGCACCTCCGAGGATGCAGACGAAGAGTGACCTTAGACTTGATCCGATGACCCAAGAACTGGCTTCTAAGAAGCGTAGGTTTCACACCACATGCACCTACTAGTCTTGGACGCATAATCACAGGGCAAACAGCTGGTGCTTGAAGCGACCTCATCTTCCTTAACCCTTTCTATACATAACATAACAATCACAAAATCATGACTGTTTAAGCATCAATCTACAATGATTCCACCACAAAGTCAAAACAATCAATGATCGGTCAGATTCAACACACGTATATACAGAGGATCATTTGAAAGTGATGATCGGTTAATAGGAAGAGTTAGTTTCTGAGTTACCTACGGTTTCGCGAGGGAGATCGATGGATCAGATGATCTGAGCAGTCACGGAGCGAGACTCGAACGGATCGGAGATTATCCGAACAAGCCGAAGAGGATGATCAATGGAGAGAGAGATTCTTTGCTTGGGACTTGAGAGAGATCAGAAGAGTGAGAGAATCTCTCCGTCACTTTATTAACCCGGTTTTTTGCTTCTATTGTCGATTCTACCCTTTTACCAAATCTGTTTCTTTCCTTTCCTAATACTCCTATTACTGATTATTAAATCATTTTAAACTATGTTTTGTAAGTGTTACAAAAAAAAACTATGTTTTATACCCTTTCCTTTCTATCTATTGACAAAAAAAAAAGTTAAGGTTGGTGAATTTTTGGAAATTGAATCTGAATATTCATATTTAGTATAAATAAAATTTTAAGACTTTCACATCATATTATATTTTAACTGAACTGTCAATTTTAAATATATCTGTAGGGAAATACTAATTTTAGTAAATATATTTGTAATGAAAACTTCAGTATTGTTTAAAAATCTGTTGTTTTAAATAGTTTTTCATAGAATCTTCTATCCTTTGACATTATTGATAAGGAAAGTCAATGATGCTCCTTAATTGCTTTGTTTTTATAAAGCACGTTATATTTGTGTTTTGATCAATTTTATAAGACTAGGAGATTGTCAATTACTTCTAATTTAAGCGAAGATCTAAATAATTATTTAAATGTGGTTGGTCTAAAGAATTTTGATTTCGTCGTGTTGTTTTCATTTTTATTTAAATAAAGTTTTTTTTGTCAGCTTACATGAAAGTTATACGAAACTGAAATAAGGGTGAAAAAGGTAATTCATTGATAAAGCTGTGTGATGACGTGAGGCGAGAAATCATAAAGGATCGACACGTCATCAGTTAACGGCAGCCGGTGTATTTAATCGCCAAGATGGACTCCACGTGTACATGCGCCGTTTGTATTGCAGATGGTTTTGGATAAGGTTGTAGATTTATCAGAAACATCTGACTCTCTTTTTATTTTCGGTCTTTTTCTACGGTATTATCTTTTTCTACCTCTTCTAGACATTATTATGGTGGTAGTACCATGTATTTTTCGGTAATGTAATAAAATCATATTTTAGTATCAATATAATTGAAATCTTTTTAGTGGGCAATTTTAATCCTTTTTAGTGGGCAATTTTAATCCTTTAGTGGGATGAGGAATACATATGAAAGAAAAAATATAGTTTGCTTGTAGTTAATTTAGGATAAATAAAAACTTAAACTTGAATGTGTGATTCCAAGCTAAAACATACTAACCCATGAAAGGATAATATATTTTTGTTAGAAAGTAACTACAATTCAATATGCAATATATAATTATAACAGTTGTTTCTAAATTAAAGTCATTCTATCATTTTTTTGTTTCTAAAAATGTCACTTTACATTTTTAATATATTTTTCACATATAGACTATTTTTAACTTTTTAACTAGTCAATAAGTGTTTTTTTAAAAAAAAAATTGTGTTTAAATAATTATACATTAAATAAAGACATACTCATATATTTTTATTTTTTTTTAATATGTGTGAATGTCAAAGTGATACTTGAGAGTATATATTTGTCATCTACATTATTTAAAAAAAAAGATTAATAAAATCAAGTCTGAGTATGATTGGGTAATTAGAGGGAAATGAAAGTGAAAGAAGCAAGTGGAAGCTAAATTGTAGATTAGAAGTCAATGTCGATGATGGGCCCATTGATAAATCAGCCGGTCCAAATCCACAAAAATTGATAGGCAAATGGCTTCACAAGCGTTCCTACGTTATCCATTGTCCCCGCCTCAAAAGATATATCTTTCTCCGCAATGTTTGGATTTACTTGGAATAAATGTTTGCATTCTCTTGTTGAAAGTACTGAGATATCTTGAGATGGGCTTTTCATCGCACCATATATTACAAACTTTTTGATCCAAAAGTGAATTGGGCCGTAGTTAATCCCAATATGGACCCATGGAAAGTAACGATTTTGAATTTTTGATCCGAGTAACATGCATACATAACGTTTTGCAAATAGTTGAAACAGTTTCATAGGTGGGTCTAAACGAAGGTCCAACGTATCATCAGCCTTTTGGTGGAGTCCGTCGAGAGCCAGTGGTCAAAACGATGACCGTGAGACGGTAATAAAATGGTCAAAGCATTAGACCAACATTATCGGCTTATTTTACATACGTCCTTAGTGTAAATTCAGAATAAAATAAATAATTAATAAGAAAAAAGAAGAGTGATGTAGGTTAAATAAGAAATTTTCGACCTCGTCTTTAAGGAACACGTGTCATGGCGTGGTAGGTAAACCGAAAGGGTAGGGGAAACTCGTGTTTCTCTGGTGTCATTTGTCTCGTCTCCGTTTCTCTCTTCCTCTCAACGGCGATTGTCTTCTTTCTCTCCACTTTTATAGGACTCTCGTGTATTTTTTTTAATGAAATGTAATAAAATGTTTGTAATAATAAAATGTTGTTTTTTTTGTTTCAATTAAAATTGATAATATGTTTTATCTTATATTTTTTTACTAATTATTTAAAAATAAAAAAATTAACCTAAAGACCAATTAAAAGTCTTACCAATATTCACAAATTTCATTAAAATCCCATAACAAAATCCTAAGCTACAAATATTACTAAAAACTCTAAGGATTTGCAAGATAGTCCCATCGATGTTGTTGCCCTGTTTCTTTTACTGTGTTCCAATCGAGGGTTACTGTATATGTTGGTGAAAAAATGATATCAGAAAATTAAAAATTATGGATCATAAAAGACCTCCAAAATTTATACAATGTATATAATAATAAACGTATAAATATAACATCAGTGGAAGCTTCCTTTCGTCTGAAGAAAAGCTAAACTGAATATAAATAAAAATCCATTATTATTAAAACTAAAATTTAAAAAGATATTCACATGCACGTATATATGTGATACTGATAAGGTACTTCGAGATTTTTTTTGCAATTTTTAAAGATTCGATGTCGGCTGCTCTAGGGGTGGGACGGACCGGATATCCGGGGTGTTTTAGGATATCCGGATCCGGATCCGGATTCGCCGGATCCGTGATTTTAATATCCGGATCCGGATCCGCGTCTTCCGGGTATCCGGACTTCGGATATCCACCCAGATATTGTGATACCCGCGGATACCCGGATTCGGATCCGGATCCGTAAAAATAATTAAAAAAAATAAAAAACATTTTAAAAATATAAAAAATCTAAAAATAAAACATAAATTAAATATTTATACAAAATTTATTAGTATATATATGACATATAATATTAGTAAAATTTAAATATAATATTAAAAAAATATTTTATGTATAAATACTAATATATCAAATATAATTATTAATAAAATTAAAAATTTAATATATTTTAAAAACACGGATCCGGATCCGGATATCCGGACCTAAAAATTAAGATATCCGGATTTGGATCCGGTTTGGACGGATCCGAAATTTTACTATCCGGATTCGGATCCGGGCACTCCGGATATCCTATTTTCGGAGCGGATCCGGGACGGATTTCGGATCGAATCCGGATCCCGGATAATACGTCCCAGGCCTAGCTCTAAGCCTCATTTCACTCACTCTCAAGATTTTAGCATCTCCCGACCAACCCTACCATATGTCTTTCTTTCCATCTTTTGTTTTTATTCATTTTTATTCACTTTGCATATTATTTTATTTTTTGATAATATGTTTAATCGATTATCTTTTTGGACTAATTATATTTTATATCAAACTCAACGATTGTAATACTCGCAATACCAAATCGATTTACCAGAGTCCAATGATCACACACTTCAAATTACGCTAGCAAAATCATACCGGAGTAGCATCTTCACACAACTAGCAAACCTCGCAATGAAACAATTAACACAGTTCAGCAACGATAAAATAGATATACTTTTCTTTCAAGTGCATGCACTACAACACCGGTGGTAGGTCGACGATATATTATTTTGATTTTATATTCAACAATCAAGAGACACGAACTCTAAGCAACAAAAAAAAACGGAGACACATTGTATGTAACATAATTATATAATTCATATCTTGTACTATCTTAGGCATGTTATATATATGAATGCATATACCTATATATATGTCCAGATCGAATCTGATTTTAATTAATATCCAAGATATGATAGATCTTGCATGTCTGAGTTCTGATATGCTGGTGTCTGGAACTTGTTCCTCGGAGATTTTTTTATTATTATTATTGGTCTTTGGTTTAAAAAGAAGAGTTCTAGAATTCATATATATATATATATATATACTTTTTTGTCTAAAGAGAAGGGTTCTAGAATTCACATATAGTATACAATTCATGTCTCTTGAACAAAATAAGATCTCTTCCAAACATATTTATTATGTTTTATCTAATAATATAGTTAGATGTGTCTATGTTTGTTATCCTTAAGTTGTTATGCTTCAAAGACACATTTATTAACAATATTATTAAAAAGCATAATAAAATATACAATCTTAATGTTTGGTATGATAAATAGAGTTAAATCAAATTTAATATTTTGCCATTTTATATGTTTCTAAGATTATTTCACACATTAATAAAATCATTAATTTTTGTTATATATTTAATTAATATAATATTTTATTTATTTTTATTAATCATGAACTGAAAATATGTATAAAAATGAAAAAACTATCAAAACATTTGCATTATAAATATATGATGATTTATAATGAAACAAATTTTAAAATATATAACAACATTTAAATGAAACAGAAAGAGTATGACACTATTCATGAAATATTAAATTTAGTGAAATAAAATATACTTTTATTGAAAATAAAATCAATACCAAATTTTGTATTTTGGAGTTCCATTGGAGTTGTTTCAAGTATCTAAAATATCTTCTGATTTATCTTTAAAAACTTACAGCAATTAGTTTTTGATGATAAAAATATTAGTAAATTTAAGTTACTTTTTACTTCCATCCAATTTTATTTGAAAACTAGTGAAATATCAAAGCAAATGTATCTTGGTCCAAACTATAAAGGGAATCCAATAATGTATGTGTTCACTGAAAACAACAATAATTTTTCTTATTTTGTTTCCAAAGCTACCTATGAAATAAGGTAAATAAATTGAACTGTTGTAATACATTATAACGATTACATTTTGTTAATGAAGCACCTAAACAGACCTCGAAGAATGGTTAAGAGTCTCATTACAGAAAGTACCGCGGACGTTAATTAAGTAGAAGGAGAAAAAGCAGGAGAAGAACTTCAAGAACATACCCATTATATAAAAAGAATAATACAGCCTTTTAGGGCTAGCTTTTATAAATGTGAAATTGATCCCCGATTGTTTGCATATACTTAGATCTGACCCTACGTGACCAACCATTAACAAAAAAACAAAGTTGGATATGTTATAAAGAAAACTTTAAAGTTTTACCGAAAAGAAACTTCAAATTTTTTAAAAGAAACCAAAGCCTTCATAATCTACTCATAAGGAGTGGAATTATTATAAGTCAAAGTTTAAATAAGACTTATACCGAAAACTAGAATACAATCTACTACTAAAACACAATAATTTGAAAGAAAACTATTTATTAATTAATGAAAGATGGAAAAAAAAAACAGCAGACGTAGAATAACAATGCTCACAGGTCTCAACTAAGCATAACTAAGAGTTATGGACGTGTCTCTGAGTCTCTCTTACAAATATATCAATTAAGAATCATGGTAAGGAACTAGGAAAAAAAAACCTCGGTGGTCTTATCGGTTCCTAATTGCTAGTTTCTATTTTGTTTTGTTTTATATGTTTTAGATAGATATGAGGCAACAGATTTTTTCGTTAAGTGAACAAACCACCTTTATTCATCTATTTTCACATTTATGTCAATGTTTTCTTTAACTAAACTATAGATAATATGGGTTTCTTCTGTTATTTATTATCAAGCTTGATTCCTCAAAATTCCTAAGCACATTAGCCAACAAATTAAAAATGTTAATATATAACTGAAATGGAATATTTTTTTCTAGGAAGCCATCGTGCGAATTGTTTTATATTTCCATTTTTCTTTATATACATATACATAACATTAATAAAGTATACATTCATGCAAATTGACTAGTCACCAGAACCCACCTTAAAAAATAATTTGCCAAATTTCTTTGGTATTGTAAAAGCTAAATTTATGTTTATTAATTCCAAGCCACGCACCGGCTGACGAGATCATTCATTAAGGTTGTCTATTGTATGACCAAAATCAAATATTAAGACAAATAAATTATGAGTATATGCTCTTTTTGATACGGCCTTTACTGAATTGAACTGAATAAAGTAAAAATATTATTGTTATATATTAATTTCATAAAAAACTTTAATAGAATAGATATAGAACCATATGAAGAGATTTCTAAAATTATTCGAAGATTATGCTTATATTCTTTCACTACCAGTCTATCAAATATAATTATGTCGAATCGATTAATGGTATATATCTAATCAATCAAAATTAAGTAAGAAAGATAGAGGGGCATGTGCTTGAGAATCTCTCTATCTTTCTCTCTGACATACATATTTTTTTTATAAAAGAATAATTATTATAAGGGATACATTTTGCTACGGCTTTTGGCATAGAAACCTGTTTTTGTCAGAACGCAATATCTTTGCCTTAACTTTCTTTTATAATACTCTTTTCCTATATGTATATTTTTCACTTAGCAACTTGGAACCCTTTTTGCGTTGGGTAAAAGAGTCTTCACCACCACTGACCACACACGTGACACACCCACTTGCTGAATCTCTTTATTTTGATCGGTTTTGATGAGTTTTATAATTTTTTGAGCTTCAAATCGATAGTAGAAAGATGGTCTTTCATATATATAACATGACTGTTGCAACAAGTTGCAACGTGCATAGAACATTATAAATAGAACATTAAATAGAACATTATAAATAGAACATTAAACATTACACTTTTAAATACAAATAACATGACTGCTGCAACGTGCATAGAACATAACACTTTTTAATTGAATTAACAGGTCAAAATTTAACTTCTAAGTTACATACTATATATTCTTCTAAGTTACATACTATATATTTTATTCACAATTTCAGAATTAACTCAAGCTAGGGATGCTGGATTTGTTAAGAGATATGTGTAGTTACATTAGCTAGTAGTTTTTTTTTTAACACTGGTTGACCATATTGAACACAAAGGATTATACCAAGTACATACATTTGATCTGAAACAAAGCTGGCAAGTTATAACTAAACCCTCATAGTTCAAAGCGAGAGAAAATAAGAAATATTCTTGGAAATCAAGCTGGAAGACCATAAAACATCTCCAGAAACGGAAAGAACTAAAAGCTGTATGAGTTAACAAAAAGACAGATCAAGATCATAATAGCAAGACACTCTTGAAAATGGATTGATTGCAGACGAGAGAGATAAGCAAAGCAGCATCCACAAACGACCATTATTACAGTTGACACTATGCACCATGCTCATTATATTGTTCCTTAAAGGGAAGAAGCCACGAGCCAAAGCCATTAGCTAGTAGTTAGATGAGCTAGTTCTGTTAATAATCTATCTGACCTTATAAACACTAAAGCAAAATAAAACTATGTCACCAAATCTGAATGTATGACATTTTTGTGTAAAATTTATTCATCTAAAATATTGCAATTTTTTTTTAAAAGGATACTAATTGCAACGGCTACTTGTAATTTTGTACAGACTAAATTAAGCTTTCACTAAGAAAATAATAAACTACATTTAAATATCATTTACAATGGAAGTGAAGAAAAACTAAATTATGGCCACAACCAATGTTTCAAGATAGATTTCAACTGTCAAGAATATAGTTAGGGAGCTTTCCAAAAACAAAAGAAAAACTATTAGTACAGATTACTGTTCTTACATTTTTCCAATAAATGAAAAAGAAGTTGATTTTAATACAATAAGATTTAGATAACTAATTAACGTCAAATCTCACTTCTTTGACCAAAATTTTAATTATTAATTAGAGTAAATGGCACGTGTCAATCTGACATCCATCTGTTCATTTAACCCAGAATCGACATGGCACACAGCACACACGTGAGAAGCCATACGATGAGAATTAATTTTAAACAGATACAATTTTCCCTCAATAAATACATGTTTTTAAGAAAACTATTACAAAAGATATATTTTGTATATTTTAATGTATTATTTAATGATAAAAACTAATTTTTAAAATGATTATACTTATTAAAACTCGATTAATTAAAAATATGAAAATAGTTAATTATTAAAGATATGAATTGATAATCAAATTCAATATAATTTTTATGTGTAATAATCATAAAACATGGATTTTTTTGAAACATAATAAATGCATTATAAATTACCACCTCTACAATCATTCATCATTTGTCATGAATTAAAAACAATGAAAGTTTTGATTACTATAGTTTGTGTATTTGTAAGGATTCTCTAATATCAATATTTATACAAAAAATGAAAATCATAAAAGTAAAAATTTACAGTCTTTTGTATTTAAGAAATTGATATTTTAATGTACGGTGCCGAAATATAAGTAACATAATTTGAGGAAGAACAAAATAAAAATTACATTAATAATAAAAAAATAAATTTGTAGACTTTAAAAAAAAAACTCATTTAAAATATCAAAGAAATGCCATTCTTTAAAACGTACAAAAAACAAAATCTGAGAATATATTTCAAAGGTTTTGAAATTTATAACATTCGCAAAAATAAGAATACCGAAAAAGCTGTCTTTCCCATATAAAATGTCTAAAAAGATGACAAAAAAATGTCTAAAACGATTATTGGTTATCATTAGTTTAAAATTAAACCCATACACATAAATAAAACAAATATTGCAAAACAGCTGGAAACAGTTTCCCCCAATTTCCTTTACTTATTTTTTTTCATAATAACTACGTACTCTGTAAATGTTCAAAAAAAAATACCGTACTCTGATTATTATTATTTTCTTTTTCCCACTCTATAAAACCCCCTCACATATCCTTATTAATTTTCACCTCCCCTAGCTCTCGAATACATTATTATCACTCTCTTCTTCATCACCATCTTCTTTCCTCATTTTTTCTTCTTCTCTTTTCCTGTTTTCTTGAGAAAAACTAAACCCGTTGTGTTTGTATTAAAACTGGATCTTGATGTTCAAACATTCATGTCTCCGGTAATAAGTGAAATCCTTAGATCAGGCTTAACTATAGACTCATCTCTTAGACGCAGGACCCATCTTGTTCAGTCTTTCTCTGTCGTATTTCTCTACTGGTTCTATGTCTTCTCATAAATCATCTCTCCTTTAACCCTAATATATACATATATTATACTATATAAACATACATATATACGTATATATATATCATATTACCATATAGTTTGTAACGTAACGTTCGTAGTATTTTCGTGATATAAATATGAATAAAACTGAAATGGGTTCGCCCACGAGCGGGAATAGCTCGTCCGGTTTACAAAAGTCCGGTTCTGAGGATGAGCGGAAGAGGAAGAGGAAGCAGTCGAACAGAGAGTCGGCGAGGAGGTCGAGGATGAGGAAACAGAAGCATTTGGACGACCTAATGGCTAAGGTCACGCATCTCCGGGAAGAAAACAGCAAGATCGTCGCCGGGATCGCCGTCACGACGCAGAACTACGTCACGGTCGAGGCAGAGAACTCCATCCTCAGAGCTCAGCTCATGGAGCTCAACCAGCGACTAGATTCCCTCAACGAGATTGTGGAAACCGCCGGAGGGTTTTGGATGGAGACGGGTCAGGGAGGAGGAGGAGTGGGCGGTTACGGCGGTGGTAGAGGAGGGTTTTACGACGGAGTCATGAGTCCTCTCAATCTAGGGTTTTATAACCAAACTATCATGGGTTCTGTTTCTACTGCTCATGCTGATGTTTTCAACTGTTGTTAAACCATGCACCACGGGTAAAATTTTATTTTCTTTATGAATGATGTGATGCTCTGTTTTGTTTGGTCTTGTCTGTAAGAAAATAAAATAATCAACGCTTGTTTAAAACTGGATTGTAATGATGGAAAAATATTTCAAGTTTTTTCTGTATATATATTAAAATTGAGGAATATTAGTTTGTCTTTTTTTATTTAGTTTCTGTTTTTCGTTTTGGGGGCATTTTAAAAGATGAAACTTTGGATATTAGTGAATAATGAAGATAATGCTAAAGATCGTGGACGGTTTAATTGAAGGTGGTCCATTTAACAATACTATATAAAAATGGAGTGTTGTTATTATTGTGCTCGAGACTATATTGTCCAAAATGTCATAAATAATTAAGCTTGCAACAAATTGAATTATTATCATCGGTCACTCGAGTATTCTCTTTTTCAAGAAATTTATGAAATCACCTACTTAATAATTTCGTTTTTTATATATGTAAATGTCAATTCTACGATCATAAATCATGGATCAGTTTATTAATGCATGTGGGCTTGTCTATTGTTTATTTCTACAAGTCTGCTTAAATTGACACTCTTATAATCTTATGTAGTCATAGTTGAATACGTTACAACTTAAAACCTCAAACTATGACTTTTTATTAAAAAAAAAGATTTGGAAAGTTGTATCTTTATTAAGTCCTAAGCAAAATTCTAATTAATGTCACGAGACCTATAATTTATGTCTTTGATTATTACTTGTTGATATATAGACTTTTTATAACTTTGTATAGATTAAAACGTCAACTATCTAAATTATGAATGCATTTGAATTGGTAGAAAGAAACTGGATATAGTTAAAGGTCAAGAACAAAACAAAAGATTGTATCCTCTTTCATTGTTTTCGTCTCCCCATCTTGTGGCTCTTGTTTTCGACTGAAAAATCCTTTGCGGTAAATTATGGTGAGTTGCGGCTCGTGTTCTTCCTTGCGCATTGTCGCGGTTTGGTGCGTATATAAGTGGCTGCTCAGGAAGGAAGCCAGAACTAAAAGAATAGGTGCAAACGAAGATGGTTTTCATTTGTATATTTGCTTTGATAATTAATATTATAAAAATAAATTTATTCTTACTCACTTCATTTTCTTCTATTATGAGAAAAAAAAATATTTCTTCTATTTTTACTTTAAATATAGAAATTATTTTAAAGAATACATTGATATAGATTCTACTTTTATTAGAGTTATTTTATTTAAGAAAAAATATCAAAACACATTGAAATTGTCTTATATTCTTGGTTTAATTTATGTCAGATTCTTTTCAAAACCGAACCCCTCTTAGAACTCTGGTGTAAACAATTTATTTTCCTTTTAAAGTATAATTATCTCTTGTATATCATAATGAAAACCCAACAAAATTCAATATAAAAAATATTTTTAGAAAAACATCTTGAGGTATGTGGAGTGGAAGAGTCAGGAGAACCATGATTTTATTTGTCTAGAACTTGAATATATTAGAAAAATCACATCATGAGTTGTGTAAAAGCAAACATAAAAAGGGGAAAAAAATGCTGAGCTACATAAAAATCATAGTTGCGTATGACAAAAATAAGTTATCTTGAACTGAGATTTATAATTATATGTAAAATCATCTGTCTTGAAAGAAACCTTATATATTTTGGGAATTAATATCCCATATAGAGATATTTAACTGATTATTTTACTATGTATATTTCTAAAACGGCATGGATCGTAAGGTGATTAAGTACAATGATGGCATTTGGTGAGATAATTTGACTAACAAATCACCCTCAACGATCGTCATTCGTCACGTACCAAACAATACTTTTATATCAACTTTCGCAACTCTCCCAATTTTACCAAGCAAATAGGCATCATTAATGGACGTATGGTCATATATGAAATGATTAAACCAGGAACAAAAATATCATTTTTTTCAAATATTTGAGAACTCATATATGTTCAGTGAATTCATATATATCAACTTGATTAGCGATATTGTCCTTATTTGCTTGTTGCAGATTTTTTATATTATATACTCTGTGAAAAAGCAACTTAAAGCATGATTATCCGAGTTTCTTAGGAGGGTTTATTGCACTGTTCGCAGATCCCACTGACATATGAGATCCATGAACAGTGTAAAAACCGCTTCTAAAAACTACTAAATAAAAACCGGTTTTAGAGAGTTTCTTACACTGTTTGCGGATCCCACTGACACGTGGCGGCCCGTGATTTGTTCGTTTTTTTTAAAAAAAAATTAAACAGTAAAAAAAAATAATAATAATAAATTAAGAACCTCTAATGGAGTTCTAGGGATAATGATGCCCTTAGGGCATCTCCGATGAGATATCCACTATCTCTTTAAACTAAAACTATTAGTATTTAATTAAGAAATTATTAAACAATTGATACTTGGCGTCAGAGTTTTTTATGAGGGTGCAATTGACACTATTAGATCAGAATAAAACACGTCGAAGGTCTCACTAGAATCGATTCTTTAGATCGCTCACCACTCGCGTCTTCATTTTACATGCACGTTCATACCATTTGGGCCGAATCACATGCACGTTCATACCATTGGGGTCGAATAATTAAGAGTTATTAGGCCCACATTGTCTATAGTGGACGATCTACCATTTGGGCCGAATAATTAATAGAAGTCGGAGAAAAGACCCAATCCTTAAATACTACTCCAGTAGAATTGTCAATAAATAATCAAATCTCGTGAAATAAGCACAATCATACTATAAAGTGCAAATAAGAAAAATAGGGCAAAATTTTAAATAGTTTTCAGAAAGTATCATAATCCTAATTAAATTAAATTTCGGACGAGTTTTGTTTTAATCATAAAAAACATGGCGTGTGCAATTGGTCTAACAATAGTTGCTGACAAGTTTTGGCATTTATACAATGAAAACGATATTTAATTCACATTAATTAATTGTCTGAGCTAATCAGGGTGGCTGAACAAATCCATTACTTGAGATGAGAGCAAAAAAGTTTTGGAAATAACACTGCCACTAAAAAATAGGAGAAATTTCATTTATACCCTAAGTTTATTATCAGTTGGAAAACTTACATTTAATGAATGACTATTTACAAAATACTTTAATTTTTTTATGAAAATAGACTTAGTTAATTTTTTTAAATATTTATAAAAAAAATTAGAAATTCAACTCCACTCTTTTAACACTAAACCCTAAACAATAATCACTAAAAGGTAAACTCAAATGTTAATATATTTTTGATGGTGTGTATTTTTACAAAATGATACTTCATTTATGCTATTTTTGTAATTTCTATAAAAAATATTACTGTATTATTTATTTTTGATCTAAAAGCGAGTATTTATTTATATGTTGACAAAACTTTTCTGCCTGCATACAAAAATTAATTGGCATTTGGGGCAAATGGAGAAACATTAACACGTTCAGCGCACTACTAGGCGTGGTCCATAAGCTAATCAATCTCTCCCTAATCCATGATCTTTTACCATATTAACTATGAAATTTGGTACATTACTTTTGACCAAAAAAGTATATTAATAAATAGCATTTCAATATTAAATACATGAACTTTTGTGATTATCTATTTACAGTAACTCTAAACCAAAAAATAGTAAATATTAATAATTTTCTTAAATTTTACAACTAATCATTATTAGTTGTTAAAATATATTGAAAATATAAATAATGTATATTGTTGAAGTAATTTTTATAAAACATGCATCTTTTTAAAATTGAAAGAGTATATCTATAAAAATTTCATTATTAATTCTCTCTTTTTTTCACAAAATATTAATTCTCTCTTTTTTTTTTGTGATCTTTTGTCAACATTTTGTTATTCAATGGTTGGTTAGGAAAATAGAAGAAAACTTTACCATAAATCAAAAGAAAAAGAAAAAAAAGACATAAATAAAAAGAAAAAGCAAAGGAACGTGGCACAGTTCCCCGTACGTGCGTTCCTCTTCCTTCCTCCCATCTCTCGGTTCGTGCCGATCAAGGGCAATCTCCGCCGTTCATTCATCGCCGGAGGATCTATCTCCATACGCATACCCTTTCTTATCAACGCAGGCATCTTCATGTGCGCTTCGTGTTTTGATTCGCCGAAACATTCGTTTGTCTGGTGAGCTTTTTTTGGTTTCAACCATCGTGTATTGAATGTATAAAGTTTGGATTTTTATTTGGTTTCTTCGCATTTGAATGATTAATCTCCTTTAAAGGTTTCTCCTTTGGTTGTAAACAATCTCAGATCTTATTGGTTTATTATCTAATGACTAGAGGCTTTATCTATCTTGCAGGGTGAGGACGTGAATGTTGGAATCATCTGATAAAGGAACAGTTTTTTTGTGTGTGTGTGAGAGATTATGGGTTCGGTTTGTTGTGTTGCTGTGAAAGACAGAAAGGTTCCTTCTCCTAGTAGTAGTGGTCTTGCTCCTCATGCATGCTCGCCACAATGGAGCTTTCGGCGTGATAATAGGAGACGTGTTGCTGATGAGGTTGAGGGTTCACCTTATTACAGTCTTGAGAGTAGAGGAATTAGCTTGGATAAGATGTCATTAGGTTCTGAAAGAGGAACTCTATCTGAGGGAGGAGGAGGAGGAACCCCTCCTCTTGATGGGCCTTTAGGGACTCCTGCTTCCCAGAAACCAGCAACTCCTGAATTGGGCACAAGTTCTATAGTCCCACCTTCTTCAGGTAGCTTGATCTGATTATGATTTAACTCTTTATCTTGAGTCAGTTTGAGTTGTTCCGTGAATCTTTTCATCAACATGATCCAAAGATGGAAAAAGATACTTCCTTGGAATATATTTCAGTATAGCGTATAAGTAAAGCTTGCTACTTTTTCAGTGTCTCTATCTTGTACTTGACTAGATACAGTTGCCAATAGGGGTTTAAAACAGCTATGATCATATTCTATCTTGTAACCGAGAGTTGTTTGTAATGAGTTAAGCTTTACTTATTGCATCGTTACTGTGTCTTATGTTACTCTATTCATTATGTGCCGTAGATTCAGCACTAGCAAGCCATGATCACATTGTTATTGCTAGTTTTCATTATTTCTATCATACTTGACTAGATATAGTTGCAAGAGTTGTTTTAAGTAAAAATGGCTGGCATATCCTAGAAGCGTTCTTTTGCTGTTATGGATTAAGCTTGCTTATTGTGTTCTTATTCTATCTTATGTTACTCTTTCTGTGCTGCAGATTCATCCTTGGCAATCTATGATCGCATCGAGGTGACATGACTTACTTTTCTCTAGTTTGAGCTTAATATTGAGGTGTTAAGAGTGCGGGGTTTGCCCTTTTTTTTCTTGTGTTCATCTTAACCCCTTTCTTACTCTTCAATGTTTCAGGTGAAGAATGTAGTTGACTCACCGAGTGTTGTTCCATCAGCTCTTTCCAAGCCTTTATTCTCAACTCCAGTCTGTGATCTTTCATCAGCTCACGCGCGTTTGCTTCCTCCTAAATCCACTTCATCAAGACGAGCTAGGCGTTCACCAGGGCATCAGCTGTTTAGGCAGGTTTCTGATAGTCAAATTTTAGGATTGAAATCCCCAAATAATAATAATCACTCAGCAGCTTCTGGAGGAAGGTGGTCTTCAACCTGTAGCAATGACTTGGCCACTGGATCCCATAATGCTTCTTCTGAAGGTGGCTGGTCCTTGAACACTTTTTCTGAGCTAGTGGCGTATTCTCAAAGGGAGAGATGGTCCTTTGATAGCGAACACTTGGGTTCTAGCAGCAGATTCTCCTTGTCCCCTTCCGTTGTTGATCAGCAGGCTTGTGGAGCTTGCTCTAAGTTACTAACCGAGAGGTCTTCTGTTGCCACCTTCGAGCTCCCAATCGCTGCTGTTCTTGCTTGTGGTCATGTTTACCACGCAGAGTGCTTAGAGACAATGACTACCGAGATTGAGAAGTACGATCCTGCTTGTCCCATATGCACCATTGGGGAGAAACGGGTCGCAAAAATAACAAAGAAAGCTCTGAAGGCAGAGGCGGAAGCGAAGGCAAAGCATTACAAAAGATGTAAAAACCGTGTGGTGGATAGTTATGGTGAGAGTGATCAATGCGATGAGTTTATGTTCCAGAAGACAGGGAAAGCTCTGAAGATGGAACCTAGTTCCAGTAGCAAAGGCCCGTCTAAGTCATTCTTGAACTGGCGTTCTAGCAGCTCCAAATGGAGTAAACCCTCGTCCAAAGACTCATCATTGAAGAAAGGGTTTTGGTCTAGACATCACAACAACCGTTCTTCATCAAGCATAGAGGTAAAGATCCATACACTGTGAAATGTCGATCATGTTTTTACTCAAGGGTCTCATAGTAACCGATAATTCTCATTTCAGGGACTTAACCAGACATCTCAGCTTTGATGAAACCCCTTGATCGGGATCAGAGTGGGTTATTTAGGAAAAGCTGGTATTGAGCTTTCACCTTTAGCCTTTAGAGCTTTTCTCTTATAACGTTTTTTTGGGTGATATCTTGTGTGTTTCAGTGTAAACAAAACTTATCATTGTAGAGAGGTTAGATAATCTGCCAGCCATTTACAGGGTTATCTATGAAGTTCTCTAATCTCCATGACCTGCAGTTTTTTATTGGAGATATGCAAGAGCATGTGACGTTCTTTGATCCAGATGAGAACCAAATAAACATGTATCTTCACACTTAAAGAGTATTTGTTTATACACAAAACATTACAATACTGGCTTACCAAAGTGTACATAAGCCTCTCAGCTTCATATACAAATATAAAGACTATCTACTTTTCACAAAATCTAACCTTCATCTTCATATATGCCACACAAACATTACAGATATATAGTGTATATACCCTATCCATAAAAATGTGAGAAGCGTCTTTTTCTTGCGCTTCAAGAATCACTGGCATTGCCAGTTCTTGACTTATGAAAGCTCAGAAACTTTTCAGACAACAAAGTCGTGTAACTGATGGGGATTAGAGAATCTGCCATCTTGCTGGCCAATGTAGCCATTGTAATCACCCACTCCAAACCCGTTATAGTTCATCAAGCTGTCGTAACCGCCAGCTGGTTTTGGATCTGTGAAGACAAGGTTTTCTTCTGCATCAGATGTATATAGTATGTTGTTGTTGTTGTTTCCATGATTCTCTTGTTGTGAAGAAGAAGTATCTTCGTGTTTGAGCTGAGATGTTTCATTCATTCTGTTCTTCTTGTTGTTGTTGTTGTCTTGATTAGAGTTTGCCAGTAACTCTGGTGAATCTCCAAACTCTTCTTTATACATCTCTTCAATCATCGGTTTCCATAGCCGAACTCTCGCATTAATAAACCAGTTTGCAACCTAAAAACCAGAGAACCATCAAACAAAAGCAAGACCAACAACAAAAGTGAGATCTTGTCTTCTTATCTGACCTGGTTTTTCGATAAGCCTGTCTGCTTAGCAAGCATGATCTTCTCTGACTCCTTAGGATATCTACACAAAGGGTTATGAACTAAGAAAAGAAGAGGGACAAAAATGGTGTCTGAATCAAATACTTACGGATGAAGGAAGTGCTCAAAGAGCCAAGCGCGAAGTATAGAGACAGAGTTTTCAGGCAAGCCTCTTTGTGGTCTCCAAGTTGGTCTAACCATACCAAGCTGTTGATGCAAAGCTCTCTGTTGTCTCAACCTCTGATCTAAATACCTAAGACGTGGTATCCTCTCTCCTTGCTCTTCAGACGTCTCTTTCTCCCCAAGCTTCCCTCTAATCACCTGAACCTGTTCCTTAATCGCATCCCTTAAACATCGAAAATGGCGAGAGATCCTGTTCAGAGCCACCGATGTGTAAGGCTTAGCTGCTCCATGGCCAGCTACCATCTCGAAAGAGGAAGCTAAAGCTTCCATTTGATGGTAGTATTGGTTATACCTTTTGTCAACCTCATCAACCATTGTTAAAAGCTTGTTTTTCTTGCTCTGAAGCTCTTGACGTTCTGAAGGAGACAACTCCTCATTAGACCCATTAGTAAAGTCTTGACCTTTGTCTTCGTTCTTGGTCTTCTTGTTACTATCTTTCTTGACACTAACAACTTCATCTAGCAGTTGTTGTGTTGGTTTAAGGTAACGAGATCTTAGGACGCTGCTTACAAACCCATTGTTGTAGAATCCAACTCCATAACCAGAGGAAGGAACTTGATGATGATGATGGTTCTTACCATTGTCATCAGACAAAGAAGGGTTCTGATGATTGTAACTCAACTGGTAATGGTATTGGATCTGGTTACCGAGGCTTAAGGAGAGTCCACCACCGTGAAAGCTTAGATCGTTGCTTGAGACCGTTACGTTTCCGTTGAGAGATGCGTCGCTCGTTGGTGGGATAAAAACCATCTCGTTTGGTACAGAGTTAGGAATTTCGAGACAGTTTACTCCGGCGCCGGCGCCGGAGAAAGAAGCGGCGGAGGAAGAGGAAGCTTGTTGTTGTTGTTGTTGTTGTTGCTCGTGGAGGTAGATGGGTTCTTGGTAGAGAGATTGCATGCTGCCGACAGTATTTGGGTAATAAACTGCCATGTGATAATCAAACTGTTGTTATTACAGTAAGTATCATACGATTGTTTTGTCTGAAAATGAGATTTCCTGTAAGAGAATGAGACGTGTAAGTTTGATTCTTGATGATAATTAAAAAAAAAGGAACAATCTTGAGAGGAGGTTAACACATCGTATTCTCACGCCGCAATTACAGATGAAAAATTCATGAAACCAAGAAATTAAAACCCTAATTATCTTAAAGTTTTGAACTTTCAACTTCAGTGACGCAAAAAAAAAAACCCAACTAAAATAAAATAAAAAGATGATGAAATCATGAAAGATCCATATATAAAGTGTTTTCCTTTATATGTTTCTGATGATTTCATACTTTCTTCATAAGCGGTGGTAACACGGAGAAGATGATAGTTTCTTTTCAAAAAGAAAGAAAGTACAGATCAATCATAGCTTTCAATCTAGAAACCAAGAACAGTTGATTACTATAATAAAATAATAATCACAACCTGAGAGAGAATCCTACAAAAGAGAGAGAGATTGTGGATGTGAATGAATCAGGGAACACACAGGAAAAGAGAAGAACTTCGAACAGTTGAAGACAAAAAGAGAAGAAGAAGAAGACACCCAATCCCAAGAGATTTTAGATTATTAAGTCCAATTATTATAAACAAATATTCTACTCTTTTAAAAATAAAAAATTACTTTATTTTTTGGTCACTCACAAAGAGCAGAACCAACCCATCTTATCATTGGAACATCGACAACGAACACCATATTTTAAAATTAAATAAAATAATAATATGATAATCTATGGAGAAAATTTGACAATCTCTCTACCAGTAATTCTTTATTGAATTTTATTCCAACCAAAGCTTCCATGTCAAATTTATTTCACTAATTTATTTTTTTTTCCGTTGTGCCAACCAGAGAATACCACGCATAAACAGAAAATTCATTATTTTTTATTTTTCTGTTTGGATTATTATAGATAATATGAGAATATATTTACAAAATGCTACTTTTATCCTCATTTATATTTCAAACTAATATTATTGAATAGAAATAAATACTGTGTGGTCATTGACTTGACTTGGTGCTTATATATATCCAAACAAATAATGAATACTTAAAAAAAGGAAGAAGAAAAGAGTTGAATTTCGTATCCTATTTTTTTTTGTTTAGAAATTAAATAGGTTGGACATAAATTCAAGCAACCGTTGAATTGTTTTTACCATTAAATTTGTTCCACCAAAGCTTAATTGATTAGTTAACTAAAGCATCTTAGATTAGTTGTGGTTGTGCTGATTAAATCATAGGTTAGTAGTGCCAACAACATATGTTTTATAGTAAATAATCGCGACTCCCTATAAGCGAGCATGGATCATGTGTTACGTGGCATGATACTTCATAACTTATGATACATAATTGTTATATAATATAATGTCAAAACTCTCAATAAGATTTTGTAACTATAATCAAATAAACATATTAGGCATATATCTATCAGTACACATCAATACTATAAAAACATAAGCACAAATTTGAACCCAACTTACTTCTAAGTAAAAAAATTTAAAATACTATATAATATAATTAATGTTTCATACAACATTATCTTTAAGCTTGATGCATTTATATCTATAACAAAATTATCTTATATTCTCTCATTATTTATTGTAAAAATTTAAATGAGATGATTATTAATGATTTTTTAATAAGATGATAGTATTTTAGAGGAACAAACATTAATGTTTCAAGATTTTAATTTATTTAACCAAATATTTTTTTTAAAATAGGTTATTAACATATCTTAATTTTCCTTAATGATTTAAATTTATATATTCACCATAGTGACAAATAATATGTTGAAATATTTCATATGCGATCCGACATCTTTAAACTTATTCTCAAACAATATAGATAAAAAACAAACTAATATTGTCATATAAATATTTTTTGTCTTTTCTAATATCAGTTTTCATTTTTGAATAATATAAAATCATCAAAGTACAAAAAACTAAAAAACTAATAGTTTTTTTTTCAATTTTATGTACAATTTAAAAGTATATAAAATTTTAATTTTAAAATGCATCAACCATGATTAGTTCACATGTTAATAATAATAGTTTAGAATTGCATATATACGAATCACGTGATTTACAGTTCAGTCGCAAGTTTGATATGAAATATTGAATATGTATTTTTAACACAAATATGTATATCAAAATTTTAAAAAAAAATATCAACTAACATTTTTATCCACAAATAACACCGCGCTTTGAAAGCGTCAAAACGCAGGTCAAAATCTATTTTTTTATTAAGTGACGTGCAAATGTGGCAATTACTTAACTCCATTTCCCAGGACTTTTTTACATAATTATTAATAAATACAAAATGTAGAATATGTCAACAAAACAATAATATAGTCTAAAATATTAAAGATGCTAAATTACACAACCATCCTTGGAGGTATAGTTTTTTTAATTTTTTTTTTTGTGTGTGAAGGTAAACCTAGAGAATTTGATTTGCTAGAAGTGTTATTTGAGGAAGAAGTGTGTCTGCTCAATTGCTTAACTGAGGGATTAAAGGGCCTTAACAACCAGTTGGTGACTACCCAATAACTTCACTAACAAAATACATTTTCTTAACTTCATCAAGTGATATATGACATGAGGAAAAAGGCAATATTCATAAAACAGTTAGATATATGACATGAGGGACGATTATTTATTCATAAAACAATAAAAAAATTTGGCAGAGATTGAGCTTTCTAATAGGTCGACCTCTTGTCTCAAGGGATCTATGGAGGTTGTGTGATAAATAATAAAAATTTGAAATAGAAGAATTGATTAAAAATGAAATAAATAAGGTAGATGTGTCGGAACGCAAGGGTTGGTGAAAGTGGCCAAAAACAAAAGACTTGGACGCGAGATTGCCTTGTGGACGCTAACGGAAGCAAAGCTAACGAACGGCTTTGTGTCCATCCATATTAATAAATGTCTATTTTAATTTCCTTCTGTATATATTTTGTTTTAAATTTCTTTATTTTATCAGTTTATTGAGTCAGCCGACAAAACGCTTTTGATGAGAATCAATGTATTAACAAAATTATAATATGTATTGTTTGATTCATTAGTGTATTATTTGTTTTCTTTGGATAAACAACTTTTTTAATGTAGAGTTGGTAAACGGCAGGTGGATGGGATCAATAGACAGATTACAAGGTTCAGATACTTTCAATAGGTTAAATGAATGTGATTCCTAAAGCAAATTATGATGAGTTTTGAAATTATAATTACAAAAATATACATAACTTAAGACGGTGATGAATCGATTTTGTTTGATGATGATGATGATAGTTCTAAATAAGAAAATGGCGACTAAGAAACTAACAGCTTTTGTTTGCACAAGCTGTACTCGTTCTCTTTAATGTTCCCTGATTAAATGAATGATGAATGGTAGTTCACTAGTTTGCAACTTAGGTTATGAATGTAAGCCATGGCTACCACCAATGTTACCAAATCAAGAATCAATCTAAAATTTTGATATAGTTTATATTTTGTCAACGTATTATGTTTAGTTTATAAATTTGAGTATTTTCATAGAAAAAAATTGTTCCAAAACTTAAGACTCAAAAACATGAACATATATCAGGAATTAAAATGTGTTAAGCTGAGTTAATATAGTTGATGTTTCTTGATAGACTATCAGAGAGATTACACTAATACAATTTACAGATTGATTACATGAGATGTGAAAAGGATAAATGTGGTGCGTGGAAAAGGAAAACTATCATGTTTATTGTACAACAAAGTACATATCATGTACTTTGAGCATATTATTCTCTTTTTTTTTGTCTGCAGCCCATTTAAACTAGATAGCATATTATTCAAAAGGGTCCTATGTGAAGTATGTATGCATTCCAGTAGCTTCTTCGATTATGTGAATCGGATATGTAAGCATATGGCTTGTCTTAAGATTCTTCTTCTCGACGTACATGTAGTAATGCTAACCATTTTTGTGAATGATACGGACTTAAATGTAACTGCTTTAAGAAATTAAATAGCCTTTTTAAAGCCCATTATAGTAACCAAACGACGGAAAAAATTCACGCCGCTAACCTTCTCGCTCGCCCAGAGGGAGACAAAAGAAAGTAACGCTCTCTTAAAAAACGGCAAGGCTTCCTTCGTGAGTGTCATGAAACGGCGTGAAGTGCAAAGTTTAAAAGACCAAACCAATCTTCCTCTTCTCAGTCTCACCGACTTGAAGCGGTGAAGCCTTCCGATCTGCTGCGGCGGCGATCAACAACACAACCTTCTCCACCGGAATAGCTCTCAACCATTCCTCAGAGATCAGTACGTTGTTCGACAAGGAATCTACGAAGATTCTGGATGTTGAAACCCTAGAATCAAATGGGGAAGCCATCAACGACTACGAGATGGGCTCTGATGATTCTGTTGGTGTTATCAGTATCAACCGTGTGTGTGATCCTCATCAGATCCACCTTCGACTCATGTAGCCTCAGTGGTAAGATCAGTAGCCACCACGAATTCACGAAGGAGAAGCTTCGCTCAGATCCGAGTCCTCTCGACTTCATGAGATCGAAACTCGTTTTGTTAGTCTCCCACGAGCTATCTCTCTCAGGTTTAGTATTTGGGTTCTCTGAAAAATCTTTCCTTTTTGAGGCAGTGATGGAAGAATCTGTGTGATTCTATAGGTGGACCTTTACTGTTAATGGAGCTAGCGTTTTTGTTAAGAGATGTTGGTGCTCATGTTGTTTGGATCACTAATCAGAAACCACTTGAAGAAGATGAAGTTATCTACAGTCTTGAACACAAGATGTTGGCTCGAGGAGTGGAGGTTCGTCTGCTCTATAAAGTTAGCAACTTTGTTCATTTTACTGTTTGGTGTTAACTAGTTACTGTGTTCTAGGTCGTCTCTGCGAAGGGTCAGGAAGCCATAGATACAGCTCTCAAGGCTGATTTGATTGTTTTGAATACTGCTGTGACTGGGAAATGGCTGGATGCTGTTCTTAAGGAAGATGTTGGCAAAGTTATTCATAAGATACTGTGGTGGATTCATGAGATGAGAGGGCATTATTTTAAAATGGAGTTGGTTAAACATCTTCCGTTTGTTGCGGGGGCGATGATTGATTCGCATGCTACAGCTGAGTACTGGAAGAACAGAACTCAGGCTCGCTTAGGGTCTGTATAGTATTGCCTGATTTCTGTTGGATTCAACTCTTACTTGTAGCTTGACATTGGTTTATGACTGTTGGTGTGTAATGCAGGATTAAGATGCCCAAGACTTATGTTGTGCACTTAGGAAACAGCAAGGAGTTGATGGAAGTAGCTGAAGATAGTGTTGCCAAGAGAGTTCTCCGTGAGCACGTCCGAGAATCTCTTGGAGTGCGAAGTGAAGACTTACTATTTGGCATTATCAACAGTAAGCCATCTGCTCTAGTCTTCATCATCTTTTAAGGAGCCAGAGAGTTTTACTTGGGTTGTTACTACTTCAGGTGTATCGCGCGGAAAAGGCCAAGACCTGTTCCTCAGAGCCTTCCAAGAAAGTCTTGAAGTAATGAAAGAGAAGAAAGTTCAGGTACCAACGATGCATGCAGTAATAGTAGGAAGCGACATGAGCCGACAGACAAAGTTCGAGACAGAACTCCGCAACTTTGTCCAAGTGAAGAAACTTCAGAACTATGTCCACTTTGTCAACAAAACACTGAACGTAGCTCCATATATAGCAGCTATTGACGTCCTTGTCCAAAACTCACAAGCCAGAGGAGAATGCTTTGGGAGAATTACAATAGAAGCAATGGCCTTTAAACTCCCTGTACTCGGTACTGCAGCTGGAGGTACAATGGAGATTGTAGTGAACGGAACAACTGGTTTGTTACATAGTGCTGGTAAAGAAGGCGTGTCACCTCTCGCCAAGAACATAGTAAAGATGGCTATGGACGTTGAGTCAAGGCTAAGAATGGGGAGGAATGGGTATGAAAGAGTGAAAGAGATGTTTTTGGAACATCATATGTCTCATCGAATAGCTTTGGTGCTCAGAGAAGTTTTGGAACACGCAGATGCTCATGCTTTAAGATCATAGAAATATAGTACAAAGGAAAGATAATCCTTTTTGGTTTTGTATTGTTTTTTTAGATGAGTTTTACTTCTGAAATCTGAAAGTAAAGTGCGTTGGAATATGTGTATCTCTGGGGATTGAACTGATATAACCAAAAATGTGGGGGAAGAAGTCGAATATCCGTAAAATAGCGGGATGTAATAACTAAAAGTTTCAGTTATTTCAGTTATAAAAGGTTTTAGTCTTCTTGAGTTGTGTAATTTCAAAGGCATTTTGTGTATGGCTTCCATGGAAGACGAAGAAGAAGAGAGACGGAGGAGCTACGACGCCACTGATATTTTGTCTACACTCGACTTGCGCAACAGCCTCCAAGAAGAAATCATAGCTGGTCTATATTCTTTTCTAAAACCTAAGTTTCAATGACTTGTGCTCCAAGAAAGTGTGTTTCTCATCCAGGAAAAGTGTATTTGGAAGCTTTAAAGAACATGTTCGAAGAAAGTGTAGACGAACTCAACTACCTTACCACTACTCATGCAGAACGGGTTGGAGAAGTTGTGCAACCTCTAGACAAAGAAAGATGTAACGTTCTTGATTTTTGGTTCTTGTTTCAGATCATTTGGCTTATATGTGTCACTTTTGATCACAGTTCTTGTGAAAGTAGACGGAGCTCGTCTCATAGTGAATTACTGTAGCTTAGTGGATCAGTCGAAGCTAGTTTCTGGAACCAGAGTCACTCTTCAGAGAAGAATGTTTACTATAATGAGAACCCTCCCTCCTAAGGTTAATCCATTGGTTTATAAGATGGTGTATCAACACCATGGTGATGTGAGTTACTCACATCTTGGTGGGTTAACTCATCAACTCGAAGATGTAAGAGATTGGATTGAACGTCCTCTCATAGATCCTGACATTTTTGAACGAGTTGGAGTAAAGCCTCCCAAGGTTGGATTTGGATCCCTTCTTGTTTTTTTTTTTCCTTCCTGCAAGATGATTCATTATGTTGACATAATGTAACAGGGAGTACTTCTCTATGGACCTCCTGGTACAGGAAAGACATTGTTAGCCAAAGCAATCGCTAGCAATATCGATTCAACTTTTTTGATGGTTAGTCTTAAAAACTTATGGTTTAGGTAACTTAGAGTCTTAGGATAATTTGTTTTTTTTTTGTTAGGTTGCTTCTAGCTCGCTTATTAGCAAATACGTGGGAGATAGTTCAATGATGGTTAGAGAGATATTTAAATATGCTCGTGAACATCAAGTAAGTTCTCTTTCTTGCTCACTTCTTGTTGTGTGACTTGTACTGAAACGTTGAGACTTTCTTCTGGTGATAGCCATGCATCATCTTCATGGATGAGATTGATGCTATTGGAAGACGTAGATCAAGCAACGGAGAAGGAGACATTAGTGAGTGTGACAGAGTTCTCATCGAGCTTCTCTCTCAACTTGATGGATTCAACGAACTTGATAAGGTATCTTCTTCTTGCATCTTGTAAGTTTTGGTGAGCATGTGTCTAATGATTTTTTTTACTTTAGGTGAAAGTTATAATGGCAACAAATAGACCTGATGTTCTTGACCCTGCGCTTATTAGACCTGGTAGAATCGATAAGAAGATAGAGTTCTCATTGCCTAACCAAGATTCTAGAATGAGAATCCTTCAGATTCATGCTTCTGGTATTACTAAACAAGGAGATATCGACTACGAAAAGGTCGTGAAACTATCTGAGGTTCGTCATCATCACACCTTCATGTCTTTGTGTTTGTTCTAAGCAAAACAGAACAGGAGTTTTACATTATAAAACTTGTCTTTACAGGGATTCAATGGGGGAGATATGCGTAACATATGTACTGAAGCAGGGATGTTAGCTTTACGTGCAGAGCGAGATTACGTTGTCCCTAACGATTTCATCAAGGTAAGTAAAGTTTATGCTTATTATATAACGTTGTAACAATGTTTTCTTCTTATGATACAAAACTTAAACATGTTTTCAGGCTGTAACGAAACTAGGTGAAGCGAAGAAACTTGAGTCCAGTGCACATTACAATGCTGGTTTCTGAAAGGATAAAGTAGAGGGACACAACTCAGCTATAGATCGAGTTAGATAGCGTGGAAGCTGTTGTGCTCTTTCTTTATCAGTCAGTTTGAATATTAACTTCTCTTTGCATGGATTCATCTGATGAATCTCCAAACTCCTCTCTCTACATCTCTTCTAACACTGTTTTCTAGAGTCAAACTCACACTTATTTGGTATCAGTTCGTATAAAAGAATAAACAAATAGTTAAAATTTTCTGTAAACAAAGCTAACCTGAGGCTCTAGGAATTGCTATTTTATTTTATTTGATTCATTATACAATTTTGAAGTGCTTTTTTGATGCTGTTAGATGTTTTCAACATATTATTATTATTTCTAATTATTTATTATTTTATAAACATTAATATTACTATTTATTCTATTAAAACATGATCATGACCTATTGATATATGTGTAGTCCAACAATTATTTTCTAACATTACATATTTAAAAAATAAATAATATATTTTATACTATTACAAAATAAGCCACCACTTTAATTTCATAATTTTAGGGATCCACTAACTTATATAATTTTTTCTTGACATATTTCATATAATTATAAAAATTAAAATAAATTAAATTAATATTAGACCCAAATATCATGCAAAAAATAGAAGTTTAAAAATTAAATTTTCTAAAAATAATTTAAAACTAAACATAAACCCTCCCTTTCAAAGGGCGGGTCAGAATCTAGTTAATTTCTTATTTTAGGATTTCCAAAAAAATCTTATATATTGTTTTAGGCTTAATAATGTAGACAATTGATATTTACAGTGAATGAAAGAGGATTTTAAAAGATGCATAAGGTGGCAAATTTTATTTATGGGTTTACTTTGGGCCCTTATGCGTTAAAATCCGTATTGATCTGCTTAAATTCCTTCCTCTAACGGCCTAATACTTGAGTTTATGGGCTTCGTGTCTAGCACTTAGTAAAGCCCATTCCATATCCTACTTGGCTTTGCTCTGTTTTTTCAGAGGCTGTCTTCTTCAGTCTTATTACAAACATCTCATTGACTTCATGTTGCTGATTCGATGTGAGGTATCTAATAGAGCACGTGGCATTTAAATAATTATCTAAATGGATAACATGAAGTCCCACTCAACTCGTGGGATATTCAAAAACCACATCCACATGCTTACTTGTTCTTGTTCCTCTCCTCTCGTTTATTATCCACCAAAAACACAATCACCCAAATATCTCTACTCATCGTGACATACCAAATCATTTATTTTATTAACACCTATAAAAATTTACATAAAATTCAAAAAAAGAGTTTTAAACTTTTTTTAGTAATGGCGCTTCCACACATACTCTCTTCATCACCATCTCCAACATCGTTATCACCGTCTCCATCTTTCAAACCAAAGCCACCTCTCTCACCGTCCTTCACTAGTAATCTCCGACGATGCAAGCTCACTTCCTTTCGCTGTTCATCGTCTTCCTTCTCCGAGAAGCATCACAACCCTAACCTTCCTAAACCCGACGACGTCGTCGAGCTTCCTCTCTTCCCTCTCCCTCTCGTCCTCTTCCCCGGCGCTATCCTCCCTCTCCAGATCTTCGAGTTCCGTTACCGCATCATGATGCACACTCTCCTCAACTCCGACCTCCGTTTCGGCGTCGTCTACTCCGACGCCGTCTCCGGATCCGCCGCAGAGGTAGGCTGCGTCGGGGAGGTCGTCAAGCACGAGCGTCTAGTGGACGACAGGTTCTTTTTGATATGTAAAGGACAAGAGAGGTTTCGTGTAACGAACCTTGTCCGGACGAAACCTTACCTTGTCGGAGAGGTGACGTGGCTGGAGGATCGTCCTTGTGGTGAAGAGAATCTTGACGCGTTGGCGGGTGAGGTGGAGGTTTTGATGAAGGAAGTGATTAGGTTGTCGAATAGGTTGAATGGGAAGGCTGAGAAGGAAGTGCAGGATCTGAGGAGGAATCAGTTTCCGACACCGTTCTCGTTCTTTGTCGGAAGCACGTTTGAAGGAGCGCCTAGGGAGCAGCAAGCGTTGCTTGAGCTGGAGGATACGGCGGCGAGGTTGAAGAGGGAAAGAGAGACGTTGAGGAATACACTTAATTACTTGACTGCTGCTTCTGCTGTTAAAGATGTCTTCCCTTCGTCCTCTTAATGAGTAATGATGATGATGATGATATCTACTGGTACTAGTACATAGAACTTATGAATCTCTTATGCAGTTTGCTATATATCGTTTCGCCATGTCAGTAATTGAATATACAAATGTTTATGAGAAAAAAATGTGAGTTCACTGCTTGAGTTATGGGTTGCCTCTAGGTGTTGGCATGCAGATTATGGTTTTTGGTTCCTTCGGGTACTGAAATATAGGAACCGTTTCAATATTTATGAAATTCATTAATTATTCCGGTTTGTCCCAACTATTCGGATGCCCAATTCAGTTCTCGATTCGATAAAATGTAAAAATAGAAATTGTTGGGATATTTGTGAAATCTGGCTGGTTTAAAAGACTGATACCTAGTTGCCTCAGCGGTCTTATATCAAGCCGCTGAGTCAATGTTAGGCAGTGGATTGGAGCCAGTTGCTTGTTTCACGATCTGGTTTCGGTTTTGATGACCGGTTTTATGTCTACGTCATAAGAGTGTTTTGTGATCTAAGAATGGTTCATTGGGTTACCAGGATGTGAGTTTCTTTTTTCCTCTGATATTCAACAAATAAGATGTGAGTATAGTCTAGTGGTGTGTATATTCAATGAGTCAAATTACTCTTTATGATGCTTCTTGTAACGAGTTAAATTGCTGAGGCTTTTGATGGGCCGTGGAACATTGCCTGCCTCAGTTGCTAGTGGACGATTCGGAGCTAGTTATTTTGCTCGAGAGTTGAGAATACAATTGATTGATGTCTGGGTTAACAAAATCTCCAAAATCCGATTTACGGTGGCAACATAGTCATGCCATGTTTTGGTATTAGAGGCTCGTTGTATAGTCCATGGCCTTGCAAAATAAGTTGTTCGTTGGGCCTCCTTGGTCACCCAAATCAAAATATACTCTTTGAGGACCACTGATTAAAGAATAAAAAGGTTAAAGTACTCAAAGTCAAACGTTTTACTTCGGTGACTCAGTCCTTTTATCCGGTCAATAATGCTACGACTTATTAACTAAACGATAGTGAATTTGATTTCAACTCTATCTATTAAAGTAATGATACCTAGAAAGTCTTTGGCACAAAGACATGGTTCTATTCTACTGAAAATGTTACATGGGACTCAAAATCATCCTTAAATTCTCATGAATTTATATAGATGAGGCTTGCAAGGTGTAAGTTGTAACTAAAAACCAAATCAGACCAAGTAATAGTCAAACATGAGATATATACCTTGACGACGTAATTAATGGTCTGAACTATTGGTTAATAACTTAATATAAATGCGAAAGCATCATCCAAAACACAACTAATCATCTCTTCCTAATACCAAAAGCTTGTCCGGAATCAAAATTATCTGACATCCTTAGAGCTCAATATATCATGGGACATAATGAGCCGATACGAACCAAACCACAAGGTAAGCAGATTCTCTTCTACCAAGAGTTTCATGAATGTTGTCTCATTCCATAATCACATCATTGTGCATAACTTTTTAGTCATGTTTCTCCTTTTTTATTGAATGCAGAAGGAGCTGTGCATATTGTGATCAACAAACATTAAGGAAGAGAATAACTCAACCACACTAACAAACCGAACAGGAAGATCAAACCGGACAAGCATCATCATTTGCATCATCTGGCCATTACAGGTCAATCCTTCGCCAGACTCCTCGAGACCTTCCACCACCGGTCCACCACCACAACACTCACCGGACCCTCCACGACGGTGTCTGGACTCAACCTTTCAACTCCAAATATACATGCATGAATTAGCAAAATCATATTATTGCCAAGCCCTTTTCATAGATAAAGTCAAACTTGATCCTTTACGTGGTCTCTTGCTTTCTCTAATTTCTCTAAAAATAATAAAACGCATGACTAGATGCTAGAGTAAAGGCAGATTTAATTTGAAAGAAAGTTATGCCATCATTCATCATAAAGATTGAATGAGCTTGCTAATTAAAATTTTCACATGCAAAAGAAGACACAATAACGTGTCAAATTACATTCGTTTGTGCAATAATCACATTCTATTCTCCAAGAAAATGAAATTGAATGCCATTTCTAAAATTAACACGGGTCACTATTTTAATCAACAAATTTTACCTTGATGATTATTTTTTTCCCATAAAGAAGCTTATTAAGTATTTATCGGATAGGGAGAGAAGTGTAATTTTATAAGAAAGATAAACCACACTGAATAATCTTGTTGTTTCTTGTATTATTAAAAATAAATTTTATTTAATTCCCATTGTACACAAGGTTGTCTACAATATTACTTTTGGGGAAAATTATATTATTAGATATTAATAATGCGACATTGATTTTGTGAGTTACGTTAGCAATTTCCACAACAGTAGCCATGTTCGCTTTACCGTTGCCCTGCGACTACAAGCTGTGACTAAATATAGTTCATTTGTATGTTACAGTGACCAATAGTAGATCATATATAGAATTTTTTTAGTTTTTAGTCGCTAAAACTTTTGGCGATATAAAAAATACCCGCAACTAGACTAGTGTGTTCAATCGTACAATATCAAAACGAACAACAAGTTTTAATCTGCAATTTTTCTTTCTAAAGTTTTTTTTTATTATTTGAAACAACAGGAAAATGTTTATATATATCGGAACCTGAGCTTTGTAGTTATCGGTTGTCTCGACTCTCGACCACAAATGTATTCTGAAATAGAGAGAAAAGACTCAGTGAACTTTCTTTTGAGTCTTTTGACTCTCCAGGAGCCAACTTATATTATGCGTGTACATATTAGCGGCCACATGAGCAGCTTTTACATACATACGTTACTTGTATACTGCTGTGTTACTCCACGTGACCGTTTAAGACTTCAAAGCCAGAGAGAATGGATAACTTAGACAAAAATTCGGTGACTCCATGCATGTACAAAAAGATTTATAAGAATTTACAAGTAGGATGATCAAGTAATACATCTTTCATAACTATCACCATAGCCTAACCTGATGTTTATTTGCATAACACATATTATGTTTATTACTACTTACAAAAAGCAATCTATTTTTGTTTATCAGTAACAACCTTATATTTTCCACTATATGTTTTATCATATTTATCTGTTTCATATTACTTGAAATTTATAATTTTAACTTTTAATTTATTGGAGTGGAGGGCGTTCACACCAGTCCTATAATTCAGTGATATATTTTTATTTATTTCCCCAATCACGGAAGACCTTATCCATATCTCTCTTTTCTTACTTGAAAATCTAAAACTCATCTCTCGATCTCTGTCTACTGGTTTTACGATCTTTGTTGCCAAAAAAAGAAGGGCCTCCCGAGACAAGTGTAGTGTTAGGATCACAAAGACAACACTACAGCTTCCTCTTCTCGACACGACCCACCGTCATATTTGAGCCAGCTATGTCTCCTCCTTGCCACGTTTCATCACTCTCTTCCACTATATATACATGCTTACACATTCCCTCATGTCTTTGCCTTATCCACTCCATAGGCTAAAGGTAATGATGGTTGGTGCAAATAAGAAACAACGAACGGTCCAAGCTAGTTCGAGGAAAGGCTGCATGAGAGGAAAAGGTGGACCCGAGAACGCGTCTTGCACTTACAAAGGCGTTAGACAACGCACTTGGGGCAAATGGGTCGCTGAGATCCGTGAGCCTAACCGAGGAGCTCGTCTTTGGCTAGGTACTTTCGACACCTCCCGCGAGGCTGCCTTGGCTTATGACTCCGCAGCTCGTAAGCTCTATGGGCCCGAGGCTCACCTCAACCTCCCTGAGTCCTTAAGAAGTTACCCGAAAACACAAGTGTCCCATACGCCAATTAGCAGCAACACCAGTGGAAAAAGCAGTGACTCGATCAACGAGGAGTCGCCTAGTTCATCCAACGAGATGTCATCATGGGGAACAACAACAGAGGAGATATCATGGGAACATATGAACGTTGATTTACCGGTGACGGATGATTCCTCTATATGGGAAGAAGCAACAATCTCGTTAGGGTTTCCATGGGTTCATGAAGGAGATAATGATATTTCTCCGTTTAGTACTTGTATTAATGGTGGGTATTCTAATTGGGATTCCTGTCATTCACCACTTTAAGGTTTCACTAAACTCTCTTAATTATTAAGACCTTATCATATACAATATACATATACTAAATAATCAGTGTGATATATAGGAATGTACATATGTAAATATATATAAACTCTGTGTAATTATCTATGTCCATATACATGTGATTTGTTTGTAGTGTAAAAGCAGACTCCTACCACATCATAAAAAAAAAGCATTAAAACGACAGTTGTTTGTCTCGGATACAGACATGGGTCATGGAAAATTTAGAAGTGCAATGTATCTGTGTAATGAAAACGTGATACTACGTTTTGTGTAACGGTCAGTGTTAAGACTACATGTCTGTTTCATGTGGGCTTGACTTGTGTAGTTTCTTTTTTCTGCTATTGGTTGTTGTCTTCTCTTTCCATCTTACCTCGTCGCCCTCTGTGTTAATGTGTAACCCTCGGGTGTCCTTACTACATGCATGGCAAAGTACACTACCTACACTAGCACGATTATACCAAGCCCACATATAAATATTTTCGGCCCATATATTTGGCCTCAACCTAATATTTGATGCAAACCACAAATCTTGAATCCACATAGTCTACTCTACTAACAACTGGTGCACCCCTGGTCATATAAGTATAGTAAATTGTTTTCTTAATGAAGACGTTGTATATAAAGAGAACGAGATATGATATTCCAAAAATGTAAGTTTTTGACCTTTTGTTCATTAGGTTTAACTCAGTTTTTATTATATCATTTTTAGCAAATGCCTTTCTTTACTTGAATTCAGATGGACCGGCCCAAATTGAATATGGTGACAATGATCAATTATGGAAACCTTAAATTCAAATTATAACATTCTATTGATGATATAAAAACCAAAAACCACAAGAAATGTAACAAAAGAGCACTAATTATCAGCCAAATATAATATATTGAAAGTCCCAATCCAAGCCCCCACATAGTCTTTATCATCATCTTCATCTACACCACAATCCTCATGAACAATGATGTCTCATCCACTCTTTTTCTCCCTCTCAAAAACTTTCTTAAGTGATTAATATTAAATAAAAAAAAAGCAGACACGAAAGTCATAAAACACAACGGACACAACCATTGTTCCCTTTTGATTGGGTAATGGCGTTTGTAATTATTAGCTGGCGAGAGCCTCCACTAGTCAAACGTTGTCCGTTGACTGATGATGGAGCAGTGGAACTGTGATGGACGACTTGATGGAGCCGCGAGAAACGGGTACACGCTCGATACCATGCTCCGCGGAGGACTGGATCGCTGCCTTCTCAAGAGCTGCAAATTTCCTCTCTTCACTTTTACCGTACAGTACAAAGTAAAGTCCCGCTATGATCAGCACAGCTCCAATAATCCTACAATTAAAAAGCGCCACGTGAATAATATTGTTTAAATTTTCATTCAGCTCCATGATAATTAAAACTGTTGTAAACCACCCCATATAGTTTTTTTTTTAAATTAATTTTACATACCCGCCCAAGTAAAATTCTTCGCCTAAAGCAATCGAAGCCATAATCGCAACGACTAAAGTCTGAACGGGTTGGTAAACAGCAACAAACACTGGACCCCCTCTGTCAATACACCAAATCTGAACCGCAAACGCGATTCCAGACGCAACTATTCCCTGAGGATCAAATTTACCAATGTAAGACATTAGGACCAAAATCGAAATATTTTAGAAATATTGGGGTAAAAGAGGAAATGGTAAAAAAAACTAACCGCGTAGAGGATGGTGAAAAGCTCCCAACCAGAGTGAAAAACCCAAGCCTGAGAGTCTCTTTCACAGAAAGCAGCGATGATCAAGAACTGAATGATCCCAAAGAAACAAGTGTAAGACGTAACCGAGAGCCTAGCCGGGTATGATTTAAGAACCGGAGCTTGAAACACGAGCCAACCGGACCACGAGAGACAGTGACCAATCAGGTAAAGGCAACCAAGAGTCCAGTTTTTGGGTGCGGCGTCTCCAAGCGGCGCTAGTACGGCGGGGTTGGTGGTGAGGAGGTGAGCGTGGAGGTGACTAGTCGGAGTGTAGATGGTTGGACCCTTGTAGAGAGTGATCACGGAAGCTCCGGCTACGCAAAGAGCTGTTCCTAGGACTTTGGAGATACCGTCTCTTCTGTTTAGTCTAACTTTCTCAATCCTGTGTTTTGTTTTTTTACATACATAACAAGAAACAGTGTTGTTACTTACTCTTATTGATCACATAAACACCATTATTTTGTTACTTAACTGGAAATGGCATTAATATTGTCTATGTACCATATTAGAGCAACCTCATGCTAAGATAATGTAATCTAACTAATTTTTTAATCTAGAAATAATGTTAAAATCACTTAATTATTAGGAATTCTCATGAAATTTTCAAATGAAAACTCTCATTTTATCTCTTTTTTTTATCTTATTGTTTTATTGGTGAAATATCAATTGACATCATCTTCTACGTTGAAAAAGTCAAACGAAATTATTAAAGTGGTTAGTTATGTATCATTTGCTGTCTGCCCATGAGTTTTGAAATATACTATTTGTGTTTCCATCATTGAGCACACCAGAAAAAGAGAGGGAGAGATGGATCAATGCCTGAGAAGAGCAGCCATGAGAAAGGTAATGGCGGGAACAGAGTTTTGCATGGAAGATGCAAATGTTGGTGAAGTGTAGTCCAGTCCCAACAAGTAAAACCCTTGGTTCGCTGTTATTCTGTGTCGTGTAATAATATTCATTAGTAATCCATTTTTGTTACTGAAAATATCTAAGTGAGTAATATAAATCTACGTACCCGATGAGTGCCAAAAAGAAGAACTGGATGAGAAAATTTAGAGTAATCGCTGGTCTCTCCTTCCTAAATAACACAAAGTTATGGTAATTAGATTAGTGAGTTAATCACAAAAAATAAAAAAAGGGTTTTATATATGAAAAGGTTACTTTTCGAGGAAGTAAGCGAAGGGAAGTAGAAGAAGCAAGGCGATGATGTTACGATAAACAGGGAAGACGAGTTTGCTGATTCCCATGTTAAGAGCAGCTCTCGAGACCACGTGGAATCCAGCGTAACCGAACTGTAACGTGAGCATGGCTATGTGAAGCTGAAGCTTCTCCGGAACTCCCCATATCGCTCTCCGATTATCGGTGTTATCCGCCATTGGAACTGCCCCTTTGAATCGGACGACGATGAAGAGGCAATGAGTGTGTGTGTGTGTGTTTGATTGAGGAAAATGAGTGAAGTTATGGAGATATAAATATAGGTAGATAGCTATCTCATTCCCCTTTGGCTGTGGGAACCACCACATTTTTTTTCTTAATTATGGTATCTCTATTAATGTGTATTGTTATAAGTTTATAACAATGTGAAATGGAATTTGGCATATTAATGATGTTTTGTTGTTTCCGATCATAAACAAAAAAATTGATACTTCGGTATATTCTAGAATTTTAATGGCATTCACTCATTTGATATATTTCTAAACTATAAAAAAGCAAAATAATTTACAAAGAGAGATGTAGTTTACTGATAGATTCTTTTTGAATATTAAAATAGATCGAATACGAAATTTTATATCCGTATATGTAATTTAGTTTCATACAACAGTTAATTGAACCTGAAACATACTAATTACATCCTAAACAACTCTTTGATTATATTGTTGTTTGCTATATATACTTCTTATGAATTATCAGATTCACTGGAACGCTGTGGTGCAATAAACTTTCTACTGACGATAGCATGAACACAATTACCGTTGACACAAAGGGTCTTCCTATTTCCTCATCAGCTTTTTAGAAGTTGGATATGACGATTTGTGATATTAACAAATCGAATCAACAATTCAATCTAATTAATATTTAACCAAATAAAAGCATGATCAAATACGGTATATTTTGGTTATATATGTGTTTTGTGTTGTGCTATTATGTTAACTTATGATTAAGAAAAAAAAACTCAACAATAATAGATCTACCTAAAACTTTTCAAAAGAAGATGATTTTAGAAAGGGCAAATCTCTCAAATAGCCCTTTTTGAAGTTTTTGTCATAAAAATAGCACTTGAAAGAAAAAATGATCAAAATAGACCTTTTTTATTTTGAAATTTTTTATATTTTTAATTTTTTTTAATTTTTTAAATCTCAACTCCAAAACCCCCACCCCATAACTCTAAACCCTAAGTTTAGATTAGTTAACCCAAATGTATAAATATATATTTACATCATTTAATAAAGTCTATTTTGGTCATTTTTCTCTTTGGGTGCTATTTTTGGGACAAAATTTTTTTTAGGTCTATTTTGGTCTTTATCTCTTTTAGAAATTTAGAATCGAACAGGTTGTACAGATGTAAATCAAAACCACATAATGCTAAAGACGTCAAATCTAATAAACCACAAAAGTCATTCGTATGATCAATTAGTTAAATGATCGTGTAATATTGAGATCCAAATACTCAGAAAGTATATATATCATAAACTTTCAGCACTATCTTCAAACTTTGTTTTCTGAAACCCTAATCACTGAAAGTGAAATTCTAGTCAAGCAAACAAACAAAACAATTTCTCAACAAAAAAAACATTATGATAGGTTTTAAGTTTAACTATACGAATGAAGCTATCAAATCTAAATCATATAGGTTAAACAAAGTCCCGCGATTTTAATGATGTGTAGTGTACTATAGTGTGTTCTTAGGTCATGATTAACCCGGGTCTGTTAAAGTGGGGTTTTTAACGTAAAATTTGTTTTTTTAATTTTTTTTTACATTTTTTCCGCTAAGAGACGACTATTATGGTTCTTATTTAAGAGACGGTTCTTAGGTTTTCTTAGTTAAAAGCTAAGATACGTTTCTTAAAAAAGTTAATAACCCACCTTAAGAGATCCGGTTAATTCTGCTGAAAATAAAAAAACAGATCTTAAAAATGTGTAAAGGGGCAAAGGCTGTCTCCCACATTCTTTTTATTTTCTGCCTGTTTTAGCTGACATGACAACCCTCACGCCACTACTCATTAACGCAACAATCATTATTTTTCTTAATTTTTATTGTATCTAAAATAACTTTTAATCTGAAAATTTAAAAAGGTGAAATTAAATAGGAAAAACACAATGGTTTATAACTGTATTCCCTCAATATGCACTCAATATCTTAGACATTATAATGGTTTTAGTTTGTCCTTTCCTTTCATATATTTTCAGCAGCATGGCTTTGCTACTAATTATTACTTATACAGTAACCGCCAGAAGAATAACACAGTCTTATAGTACTAAATTTCGTTTGTACATATTTTTATTAAAATATTTGTAATATTATTAAGTATTTATCCGGAATAATTAATTTTGTGGGGACGATCCCCACGCGCACTCGTGAACCGTGAGACCCACAGTACCTCATGTTTCGTAGGCACACCCACACGCTCAATATTTATGTACACGCTTACATCAATATTATTATCTGTATTTGTCCTCAATTATTATAAAGTTGTATTTTCCTACATACATGATACATGTGTATTACTTTTGATTCTAATTCCAATACTCATATATATATTTTTATCCTTATAGTCATTATACGATAGAACAATCGAAACTTTTGTGGTTTCTTGTATGCTTTCATCGTTCTCTTTATTTTTGTTTTGCTTTTTTGGAAAGATCGACAGTATATAACACATGATAGACTTATTTGGTAAAATGGTCGAAACATGTGCATCTTCACGTGAAAATAAATCATACATGTAACTTTCCTTCCACGTATGTATGAGTATACTCACGACAAAAGAAAAGCTCATGGGATTTCTTGTCACAAAACTTTTCTAGATTAACTATATCTTATTACATGTATATTTCATTTTCCGTTTTATTATAAATGTCTTATTTGACATAAATATCGTTTTCTATATGCGGTGATTGATGAATGCTTTTTTCGAAAACAAATCCAATTCAAAACTAATTCATCCACCTAAACTATTTATATTATCATGTCATGTAATACTAAGTTGTTTTATTTTTCTATCTAATGTGTATCATAGTAAAAAATTACCCAAAACACCACTCTTTCCTTTTTAAAAGTTCTCTTAAAGACATAAACTTGTGGGAAAGTTGTATTATTCTTAAACAGGTATAACTCTATGTAGTACAGGAGCTAGAAATATTTATCATATTCCATCCGTGTTAAAAAAAATTAGCACTTAAAATAAAATCCTAATTTTTGTGTAAGAAATAATTTCTAGTTAGGGAAAAGAGGTGATTGTTGATTATTGTTTTTACTTATAGAAAGGAGTATTTTGTGATGAAACTGGTCGTACAAGTGGCACACGTATGCTCAACCGTATTCATAGTGCCATTTGTCTAGAAGATCCCTTCATTAACAATACTGCAACTTCCAAATCCAATAAACCCTATTCGTGTATTTAAAATTACAAAAATACATACGTTTGAATAATAGTATTCCAAACATAGTTACTATTTTATCAACAAATCAAAAAGATAATAGTATTCAGTATGAATGGTATGGAAGCATACCAGTTACTCTTATCATAAAGCATACCAAACCCACCAAATAATAGTTTGTTAATTATTTATATATGGCTTATGATAGGATCTAGAACCTAATTAGCTTCAGGGTTTCTATATTTATGATGTTTTATCATTTTCAAATGATGTTTCGTAGTTATCAAAGCGACAGTAGCATCCGATTGACCTAAATTTTTAATTTATCAAGCACTAAGAAGATTTTAAAATTGCCCAAAGAGTATGTGGAGGGCAGGATCATATGTTTTAGTTTCTCTCTTGAATATGATAGATCACTTTCGTGAAAATAACTATTTGTTAGGAAAGTTCATTTCGTGAAAATAATTTTTTGTTATGAAAGTTCACTAAACAGTAAACACCATTACAAAAGGGGGTATTATTGAAGGTAAGGTTCAGTATCAATTTGCCCAATTTCAGGAACTAGTGCTTACAAAGTATATTTAGGATATAATTAGTGGAATAAATTAGCATTTTCGTCTTTGTGACAGAAGATAACCCTTTGTTTAATTTAAAAGAGGAAAACAAATCCCTTTTTAGGTTGCAAAAGGACAATAAATCCTTTTATATAAAGTGTATACTGTATACTTTTGTCCAAGTCTCTCTCTCTCTCAACTGGTAAATGGTAAAAAAATGGGTCGGGTAAGGACCTAGCCAGACAGTAACGGGTCGGGTCAGGACCCATCAAGACGGTAACGATGGCGAATAGACGAAGAAGAAGAGGGAGACCAGTCTTAGTTGGGATATTTAAATGCTTTGTCTCCTTTTTTCCTCACTTTATTTCATTTATTTATCATCTTTGCTTGCCCACGAGCGAATCTTCTTGTCTCCGATCTCTCTTTTCTCCTTTTCTCACCCCTCTTTTTAATTTTGAGTTTTTAATACACAATGATTAGCTTTTAACCTAAATTTAAGACACTACTTTTAGAGATATTTGAGATGATCTGAATAGTTTGAAAGTTTAATATGACTGAGTTATAATCTCGTATTCTCTTGCTAATTAACCAATACACTAAACGCTGCCATTTATTGACGACAATACTTGAGATAAGTCACATAATAGAACACGTTTGACTATTAATTATAAGAGAAAGGTTCCGAACCATAAGCATATTGTCTGAAGAACGTAGGCACAGTTCTGCAAGAATGGCACATTTAATAACTGTGCATACCTCATCTATAAGTCATAACTGTTCTGGTGTACATGCAATTCAATGATGTTTGGTTATTGTGATTTAAGGGATTGAAATATTTGTTTTCCGGTATGAGATCCATGTTAAAAAAAACAGGATTAAATGAGACACCTAGCAAATTTATATTTACTGAATCGACGTATAATTTTATGATAGATGTATTTAATTATGTGTTTATATATTCATCCGATGTTTTAACCAAAAAAAAAAGTATTCATCGATATTTGATAGAGGGTCGTATGATTCGTTTGTGAATTATGATGATAAGTGGATGTCACTAAGGAGACACCTTGACGTGGGACAACACTATAAGGAAGAGACAAGTGTGACCCTTCAAGGCTTCAGCATGTACTATTATTAATTATAGGACTAATAATACCACTTTAACCACTAACGTAATTTCAATACGTTTATCAACAGAAGCAACTCTCTCTCTTTCTAAGCGTTTACACATTGCCGTCGGATCGGAGTCTGAAGTGAATTGTTTTCAAACTCAGCTTTATAAATGACAAAAGAAGAGACGTGGTACATAAAAAAAGCCAAATTAATGAGTTTGTCAACTAATAAATAAAGATGCCGTAATACAAACAATGCATGCATACTAAAACCAACACTTTCTTAAGGTTACCAAGAAGTTATTAAAATGTGAAAAGTGTCAAGTACCTACAAAATTTTGAGAAATATCTATTATGAAAATTTTCAAAATATTGAGTTTTCCTGAAACTCTGAAAATATTCAATAACTCGAGAAACCTGGAACGCCATATTTGGTTTAGCACTCAATTAACAGTGTTACCACAAATAGGTTTATGTCAGCTGAGAATTAACGAAAGCATGTTGTGTATGTGGAGATCTTAAGTTCTCAAAAGAGGCTGTTAAGCTAATTGTCTATATATCTTTAGCTGCCTATAGAACTTTTAGCTGCTAGAAATGGGTTCACAAAAATATATATTTTCAACCAAAATGCATACTACTTAGGGCCGATATATTTTTGGACCTGTTCTGACTCCTAAATTCCTATCATTTTACAATAAAAAGCTTATATATTGTCCCCAGTGCTACACATGGTATCAGGCCATAATATTTCTACCAATATTTTATTTATTTTTCTTACTAATGATACTCAAAACTTCTTCTGTTAGAAAATCATAAAACTCATTCAATTATCTTGAAAATGGAAAAAATATAAGTTTTTTTTTTCCCATCCTGTTACGCAATTAGGTGTTCTGGATCTATTTTGTGGCATGGCTTTTAGCATACGAGATCTTTCTCTATGTCCAATACATATACTGATTTTTTTTTGGTTTTATTCATCTCAATTGCTTTTGTTTGGCATGCATGCATAGATTAATTATGGGAAAATCCACTATATTTGACATGAAATTTAGTGGGATTTCTTATACAGATATTCCGACATGACTACATTACTGAAATAATTGTCATAATTTAATTTATATAGTCTTCTTCTCTATAACACTAAATTTTCCATCGAAAAATTACAATTTGCACCTTTAACATGATCATTTTAACTCTTTCTTTTATCTAATCACGCTTTTGTGATACATAAGCTATATTTTCCTGTTCAACTAATGTATTCCCATTGAGTACTCACTCACCTTAATTAGTTTTTAAATCAGGTAAATATTCTTAAACGTTCGTTGCATACTTGTGTCTTCGCATAATTGAATAGAAAGATAGTATGGAACGAAGACATCCGTATAACCTAACTCATTGTGAAAAGATTTACAGCTATAACAAAACAAAAAAGATTTACAACTCCTTTTTACATGTCTTCATTGCTATCTTCATCAGCTTGTTTTCCTCATTCACGTATGTGACTTGGTCAAAAAAGCAATTAGAAAACTTACGTCTTTTCAACATTTGCAATCGCAGGCTCCAATAATGAAAAAGGAGAGAAAAAGATTTTGCATACAGTTAAAGGTATTACCAATGATAATCCTTAAATTTGCATGCGTTTTTCACTGCTTTCATCCCATAAATATAACGTTATGACTTATGATACGATATTAGCCTCTAATATATAGATGCAACCACATTCTAAATGTTATAAAATGTCTAAAACAGTAGTAAAAGTAAACACAAATGTAAACGTGTAGAATAAAAATATATGGAATAGATTCACTTCATTAAAAAAATTTCCAGTGAAATATTTTTATTTATTTTCTAATGTGGAATTCATTGAATAAACAATTTTATATCATTCTATTCCAGTTGCAGCCGTACAGAAAATAAATTATTTACTCACATCGAATAAGATGTGATGTAGTTCATAACTATTTATTCATAACTCAAGTGATCAAAAGTTTGAAATAAATGTAACGTTAGAATGAGAATAACAATGTAAACAAGATTAGTGTGTCTGCCACAAACAAAAAGGGCGGAAGTACATGATCTTCTATAATGTTCATCATCCCATTCTACGGCTCAAATGTCACAACTTGGAATCTTCAGAGACACAGAGAGAATCATCCACACGCAGTTTCTATACACAAGAAAATCAAGAAACGTCGTTTTCAAAACGATCTATCACGCTTATGTTCATGCAGTGGAAGACACATTGACGTCTCGTCTCTTTAGACAAGACTTTCATGTTCGTTACATGTTTATATCCAACCAAACCGCCACATGATTTTGTTATTTGTCGTCATAAACAAACACATAACCAAAATCCCCCTTTAATACAATGGTTTAACTAAAAATAATATATGAAATCTCTAACACAGTGTAACTAGATCTGTCAGACATCTAAACTATTAAAACTGAAGTACATTTAGTATTTAACCCTAACATTTCATAAATAATTACCATTGAATGCCATTGATATTATCTCTGCATCCAAACACTAATTCTTAATAAGAAAAAATAAATATGGGCTAAGCCCATTAACAATCTTTGTCATTAGAATTGAATACTCTATAAAAAAATGAATATGTATTATTCAAAAATTTATAATAAAAACAAAATTATACATATCTATAGCATTAAATTAGTTTTATTTTTATTCATAATTATATAAGTTACCAACTATATTTGAACTATAAAAAATATAATAATGTTAATAATTTTTTATTATAATCTGAACTTATTCATTTACAATAGCAAAATTATGTAACTTTCCATAAAAATTTAATGACTAAAATACATACTAATATTTATTATAAATGATTATATATACAAACAAATACAATGTATTATCATTTGTAAGATATATATCTAATAAGAATAACTAATGTAATTTATAAATTAAAAAAAAATCACCATATAATACATATATACAATTAGGTCTAGGACAGATCAAATATCTAGGGTATTCTAGGATATACGGATTCGGATATGCATTTGTCGGATTCGTAAAATTGTTATCCGGATTCAGATATTTGGAGTTAGAATATTCATACTAAAATCCAAATACACGCAGACATCCGAACCTGTTTTTTTAATTTAAAACAAATTTAAAACTAACTATTAACCATCTATTTAGTCTATTTAAAATTATTATTTAAAAAGATTAAGAATCATTAAAATTTAATAAAATTAAAATTTTATTTATTTTATATAAAAAATATATAATATACATAGATAACTATAATTAAATTTTAAATATTTAATATTAATATCCAAACTTAAAATTTTGCTATCCGAATTTATAAATGAATCAATCGAATCCGTAAAATTATTATCATGATCAATGAATATCCGTTTTTCGAAGAGGATAAGATCCTGAATCGGGTAACGGATATTGAATATTAAGTTCAAGTCATATATACAATTATATCAAACAAATTGCTTAAATTATTAGACATTCACAAAAATAACATCCGCGCGGGTCAAAAGCTAGTGGATCTTTAAAACACAAGTAAAATTGTGAATCTTATAATCGTTTATGTAATATTTATCTTGTAATACCATTATAAACAAATATAAAAGAAACAATAATTATCATAATTTGCCTTCAATAATAGAAAATAAAATGTAACTCCTCCTCTTCTCTCGCTAAAGTTCCTTTGATCAAAATGACTCCGTGGTTATAACATTGTGACAATGGCACATGTAGTCTATAGTGTGTTACACATTGGATACATTTTACTGCCCACTTGTATCATCTTCAGCAGCTTTCTTGTACTCTGGTTTAAGCTCATATGTCCCTTGGTTCGATCCTCTCTTATTATACACACACAACTCGTTTAGTATCTCTTTCAAAAACTGAGCTGGTTGGTCCGTCTCCTGTACCAGCTGCTTCAAAGTCCAGTTTGGTTGGCCTTCGAATAGCTTGAACATTATAGCTTCAAGCTCACCACGATCTCTCCTCGTCCTCTTCACCTCTGTTTGCTTCACTGGAGCAGGTTTCTTCTTCTCCTGCTCATGATTACACAACACACAAACACCTGGTAACACTGGTCACGCAAGGACACTAACATGTAGAGAAATGATATTACCTTTGAATTGGAGGAAACTAAACCAAGCATTCCAGGCATGGGCCTCATATGTACTCCACGGTCGTTATCAATAACCTTTAGTTACAACAATACAAGCGCTAACAGTTAAAGATAGCCCAAGAATGAGAAGAACAAACACTTAGAATACCTGTATCTGTCGGTTTTTAACCATGGATTTGCTTGTTCTCTCTCGACAAAGCTTTGCATACTCTTCAATGTCTTCACCATGTGGCTTCATATCAAACTTGTGTTCTACTTTTCCTTCGCTAGCTGGATCACCTAGATTGGTTTCGGAGAAGATACCCATTGGAACAAAGTCTTTAAACATGTTCAAAGCGTAGCTCTTTGGCATGTTCCCATACTCAGCACCAACCATCTCCATGAAAAACTGATATTAACATTACAGAGAAACATCAATCAGATTGGTAATGAAAGTTAGGATTAAAAGATTCAAACTTTCGAGTACCCTTCTTATCCAAAGTAATGTAAAGATTGAGAACTTTAAGAATCGAATACCTCGGTCTCTGCCTGAAGAGGATCAAAGGATTCAACAACCTTGGCTAAGCTATTGAATCCAGAGGAAGGAAACGAAGAGGAAGAAGACGAAGGAGCTTGCTTTGCCCAGGCTTTGGCTACAACTACAGGACTCTTCATCAACCAAACAGGTCGATCTGATTTTTCTAAATCGAGTTCGTGAATGTTACTTCGATCATCTTCCATGGTCAAACACGAAAGACTTTTTTTTCTCTTGTCTAAAAATCGAATCTTTGTTCCTCTTTCTAGTAGTTACTTCTCTTCAGTTCTGAATCTAAAAAGTAAAAACTCTGTTTATGTCTCTTTACTCTTCGTGTTTTTGACTATGTCTTCTCTTACTGTCAAGCCGAGGTCAAAAAAAAAAAAAAAAACTTCCGAGTGACCCGGCCCGTTACTAAATACTCGGGTTAACTGGGCCCAGGCCCATTAGATGTTTTCGAGAAACAAAGGTTCATTTACTACTTTCAAAAGCCCTTTTTGTGGAGCTATGTTTACACACTATTTACAAAACACATTGTCTGTCTGGACCACGATCATGTGCTGAACTATATACAACGAGGTTAGAAATGGATGCCGTTTTATATAGGAAAACGACAAAATAAGTAAATTATTGGAAATAACTTAACTAAATCCATGAGAAACCCTAACCACTACTTTCACTCAGTTGCTTGATGTACAAAGGGGGACCAATCTCTTTCTTTCAGGATTTTTTTTTTAAAACTCTCATCTAGTTACATATACTGCTACATCTACACTAAAATTAAGATTCTTTATTTTTTTTGTCTTCAACCAATAAAGATTGATTGATGTAAGTTTTAGTATTAGTTTTAAATTTATGTATTGACAATATGAATTGAGATTCTTTCTATAAGAGGAGAGTGTCTTCTTATGTGGCGTGTAGAAGCCATATTACTTGTGTTTCTACTAGTCGTTAGCCAATTATACTATAATTAGGAAGCTAGCTATATATATATATATATATTGAAGCTAGATATTTACATAGAACTATTGAAATATAAAGATATAAAGTAAATACAAGTGAGATATCACATCCTAACAACTCAAACATGATATTTGCTTATATTCATGATTGGTTTTAAGGGGTTTAGAGAAGTGAAAATGCAGAAAAAAAAAGAGGGAGTTATTTTTTATGATGTATAGAGGCGCAAATGTGATTCAATTTTGTTTTTGTTATTATATCCACATACAATTTTTGCTCACATTGTCACTGTTTGATATAGACGTGGTGGGAGATTTACAGTATATGATTTATGAAAAGTGGATTGAGATAAAGAAAGTAAGTGTCCTATCAATCATAATCGAGTTGGGTATAAGCAGAAGGATGCATTTCAAAATCTTTGTTCGATACTAGTCTCTCACTTTGACCATAAACTTTAGAATTACAATGATATGATGTGTCTGAGTATTCGTGTTTCTTGACCCATTATTTCCCCTTTTTCAAAATAATTAATTAACAATTTACTCGCAAACTATCCTTTCAAACTTAACCTAACATATTTCTAATGGTTATTAATGCAAATACCTAACATTTGACCTGCGACTCTAAGTGCGACTCTAAGTATACGTACCATCGGAACCACACTGCGTCATAAGTACGTAATAATAAATGAATAAATATAAAATTAATGGCTAGAGAAAGGAAAATGATAAGCTAAATCCTACGAGGCTGCAGAGCTTATGTGAAACAAGAAGTGCGACATATTAAGAAAAGGTAGCAGAAGGGGGTGATCGTGATTTTTTTATCAGAGCTATAGGTGCTGTAATTGATATATATTTAAAAACTAAACAAAATTAGATTCAACGAGAGAGGCTGTCACATGTGATGAGTCAGACACAGTGCAGTTTTAGAGTAACTTACATATTATCCTCTTGTCATTTTGAACTTGTCCTAAATCAAGCAATCTATAACAGTACTAGCTAATCATTAATAGTTATCAGCTCACACATACCTATCATATTTATAATTCCATTTCACAAGGATAACTAAACTGATTTAGACGTTTATATCTATATGTATATATATAGATGTGTACATAATACTACAAATTGTATACTATGAAATGAGGAAATATTCCCTACTGACGAATGATAGTGTCACGTACATGCAAGTAGTGATCAAATTAGCATAGTTCTGCAGGAAGTTAGTTTGGTATGAATGCCCTATTGACAAATCACATGTTACGTATGGACTAGTAATTTAAATGACCTTATCGAAATAGTTAGCCTTAGGCCCTCAGCGTCCTAATATTGTAGAGAGGGGTTGGATCGAGCTAGTGGAATGACACGATATTATCTAAGTAAAAACCATTAACTAAAATGTAAAACCAAACATATGTACTTTTTGGCTTATTGAATTAGCAAACTATATCAAAGTTAATGCCTGAATAAAGTCGCCCAGTTTAATTTTAACTAAAATTTCCATCTTTTCCGAGATATTGGTTATATATTTCAATTGAGAATTAAGTTGACATCTCTACTCTGGAGAAATCCAACTGGGTAATATAAAAGTTGTTTAAAGTTTTCTTATAATATGTTTTTTAAAATTCTTTGATCAATGAAACACGAAACCTAGTTAAGTGTTTAGATCCGGCAAACAAACGTATAAACTGGGGAAAAAAGCAGCTTCGAGCTCAACACCAACCAGAAAGCTAATTCAATATCAAACCCAAAATATTTTAACTATTTTTTGGTTTGACCTTTACTTTAAAAATACTATATTTCATAAACCAATGAAAAAGAGAGATAATTAGTAACACACAAAACTCCAACTAAACGACATTCAAACAGAAACAAATAGATCGATCCTACGCAATAAACCAAAAAAAAGAGGTGTCAAATGGTTTTATATATATATATAAACATAATCAAACCATAAATTAAAAGATGAAGCTTTGAAACTAGAACAATAATACAACTCTCATTGATCTTCTTGAAAGATACGGAGACGTACGGTGTGCATGCTAATCATCAACACTAAGTAGCAACCTAGCTAAGAGAGTTTTTTATCAAATTGCACGAAATTTCAAAAAGACAAAGGTGAATACAAAAGCATCAACACGAAAGGTCTCTTATTATTATTATAACGTTGTAAAGATGAAGTGAAATTCAATAACTGAGTCTGAATCTCAAGACCTCGGAGGTGTGAAGAATGGCGTACCGGAGATGAAGGAGTTGAGTTGTGCCGGATAAAGAAACGAAGGATCGAGACCTAATCCATTGTTATTGTTTCCGGAGACAGTAACCGCCGTTTTAGCAGCTGTCTCTTCGGCATTGGTGGTTGTGGCAGTGGAGGCAAGGAGGTCAAGTTGGTGATGCTGATCTTGATCTGGTCCTTGGTCATAAAGAATGCCTTTGAAGACATGTCCTCCAATGTTCACAGCCGTTTGATAAGCATATTCTTGATCATCTTGATCATCCTCTATAGAGCTCACCCGAACGCATCGAAAAACCGCCGGTGAGTTAACTTCCGGTGGTAAATTTTGACTCACCTCAAACCCTAAATTTCATTAATCATTAGAAGAATAATAAAAATAAACCTAAGCTTTTTCGGCTTCTTTAAGGAACATGTTATTGATTTTGTATCCAGTGAGAAAAATAAAATCTCTAAACTATTTATTTAATTGAGTGTTACATGAAGTCTATCTTGGATGAACCCTTTTATGCCGTCAGGTTTACTAATAAACAGTAACTTAGACAAAATAAAGCAGCAATATCCACACGCAAATGATGTTGTACTTCTCCACAAACTTTCATAATTAAAGCTTTGACACTTTCTCTCTATCAATTTCGTATTCTTAATTCAGTATCATCAATTCAAAAACACACACCATGTTCAAATTTTACCTGAACTAGAATTAGCATTCACCAAACGGGTAGCAAGAGCCGATCCACCATCACCACCACTATGGTCTTTATCATCATTATCACCACCATTTGCATCTCGTAGGCGTTTTGCTTTTGCGTTTTGCGTTTCGCGGCTGGTGGCTGAATGGTGCTGCAAGGAAGCGAGTTGAGCTAAACGCTCACGGCGTTTAACAGCAGGAACCCAAGTGCTCTTAACGTGAGTCTGACAGTGAAAGCCTCGGCTCTTACAACAAGTTCTACATCTCATATGAGGGCAATCTTTCTTAGCTTGATTCCCACAATCTTGACAGTTCATACCTCCTTGTCTCGTCACAGTGAACCCTCCCGGCTCATGATCGGAGACTACGTTGAAGTATAGACTCCGGCTCCGGTTATTGTTGCTGCTGCTTGGGACCATTCCAAAGGAGTATAAGTTTGCATGATGCTGTTGTTGTTGTTCTTGTTGTTGTTGTTGGAAGTATTGTGGAGGCCAAATCTCGAAACCCTTGTTGGTGTTATAGATCTCGTCTTTGTAAAGATAAAGATAATTGCTCTTGTCTTGTTGATGATGATGATCCTTGTCTACTTGATGATGATCTTGCTTGTTGTTAATGTTGTCTCTCCCTCCTAGATAGAAGAATCCTGCCATTTTTTCCCCAAGAGATATCGATCCACATCACACACACAACATACTCCAAAGAGATCTAAGAAAGAGTAAAATGTTTTCTTTGCTTGGAGAGACTGAGAGTAAATGTTGTGGAAGATTGGATTAATTAAGAGAGTGCAAACGCTGCCATGGAATTAGCCTCTCTTCCTCTTTGTAAGACAAATAATTTTGATCTTTGAATGTGGTAGTTGCTGAGTAGAGAGAGAGATAGGGATAGAGAGAGAGTAGTGAGAGAGAAGGTTTTTAAGACATAGAGAGTCCCAATCCCATGAAGATCTTTTGCTTTGAGCACTTCACTACAGTTATCTTCCAGTTTGAGTGGATCCCCATCACATAAATATCACCACTACATACGTTTACAAGAAAAGAAAAATAAATAAAAGAAAAGGAAAGCTAAACTGAGATTATTTTAAGTAATTTTATAGCCATCAAGTATAATTTATCAGTATTTTCCTAATCCTCTTTTGTAACTAAAGAAAGAATTATGAAAATCCTTTGTTACAATCGAAATACATGTAAACCAGTAATATTAAACTATATTATTTTTTTGAAAAAAAAATTATTAACGGTTAAATTCAGGCGAGTTTCTAATTTAAAATCAATTAATAATAAATGAATTGACATTTACCATTTATATATTATTTAATTATTTTTCACTTACCGATGTAAAATTTAATTTCATTAACATTAACCTATACACTTTTTTTAAAGGCTTTATTAACCTATGCATTATATATAGAGATAAGTTAAAGTCATTGGTATTCAGGGTCCATAATAGTATTCAAGGATTTACTTTTGTAAATTTGGAAAAGTCACCTGTCTTCGTATCAGTAGATTTTGAAACTTTATGATGTGTACAGAAAAAAGTTAAAAGAAAATTATAATAACAAATAATTAAATTAGAAAAAATAATAATTCGTAGCTCGTATTTGCTAATTTTAAATTGCCACGTGTTAGAACAGGGACTTTTACTCCACTCATCCCTCCCCCGCAAAATCCTCCCAGCCGTTAGTTTATTTCTTTCCCTTTCAATCCGAATTAGAATTATATGAAACTATATAACTATATAAAGCTATAATAACAAAAAAATATTATATAATAACAGCATCAAACATTAAAGTTAATTCAAAGAGAATAAAAGGAAAATTGAGGTAAAAAGAGAGAAGATAATTATGGGAAGTCATTTTTTATCTCAAAACAATTGTGGGAAGTCTAGTGTCACGTTGCTTTGACGTTTTATCGTCACGGACGGTCTTATCGTGCGATTTACAGCTTAATCACGGCGATTAGACATTCATTGACCCATAGTCCAAAATATAACTTTAACGAATCTTACGTGCGCTAATTTTTATGTAATTTTATGTTTTTTCGACTAACCAGGTTTACGTGGCATTAATAAAGTGTGTATACATTTTTTTTTCATTGCGTTAATAAAGTATACACATGGTATATGAGGTGATACATTCAATTACGTTTGAAATCTTGTTACTAACAATAATAAGAATACCAAGCAAAATTTCAGTTTACTAAGATTTTTGTATTTGTTTTCAATTATATGTGATTTAATGACTTGATATACAATCTAACGAAAGATCTGTACTTCATGTTTTCTTATAAGATTTTAAAAACATTTGTTGGGGGTTTTGATGAATAATAGTATAGAATAGTCAATTAAGTGTAGGTTGTATCTAGTGCAGTTAAACTTAATGTATAATGAAAACCAGCTAGATGTGTTTCCATAATTAAACCTCTAACCGGTACAATAGTTTTGTAAAAAAGGTAAGTGGTTTTAGGAAACTGAACTATAATTTTTAATAGTATTTGAACTATAATAAATTAACGTGTGCTGTGTTTTAAAGCATTTTTGCTGGACAGCCAGCCCTAGTCTAAGGTTTAGCTCACGAGTCATTATTATTAGCCGATGAAGATGTGATCGTCTTTCATTCATACGAAAAACTATTGCATACATATTATGTATTTCTTTCTGCATTTAGATCTTTAGCTCGTTCCAGATGAAGTAGAAAACGTAGCTTTCACGTTCATATATTCAAATTTATAAAAAAGCATTAAACGATATCAGAACTATTTGCTCTTCTTTTACAAATGAAAATAGAGCATCTTAACACCAAAACAACCCATATATACATATATATTAGCACAACTCATATACCCCCACATACATATACGTACATATTTATGTCTAGTCATAGATCTCGACAAGATATCCATAAATTTTGATTAGATTTATTATCCGTTTAGACGTAAATCAAAAATCTGAAATATTCGTAACTTTACGAAGCAAATCAATCACTAATATGCAATATCCTTGAGAAACAAAATAGATTATATATTCTAATAGTTTTAGAAGCAAATTTTGATCTGATTTGTTATATGTGCATATATATATTATAATTATTAAATGTGTAAGTTTTACCGTATTTTTATTTATTAAATTAATTATTTCTATTAAAAATTTTAAAAGTAAAACTTTCTATTTGTAACAAAATATTATTATTATATTAATTTTGAATTTATTTTTATGTAGGGATTAAATTAGATATTTGAATAAAAACTAAAAAAAATGAATATCCAAACAATGAATATCTTAGATACGGATCAAATTAGATATGATAACTGATTATTTAAACGAAATAGACACAAAATATTCAATCCATGCCTATCATGATATATATATATATATATACTTTTGCAAAAGAAACCGTCCGTGGTTTTATCTGAAACTGGCTACTACTAATTATCACTTATCAGTATTTTATACAAGTACGTAGCAATTGGTCTTCATATTCTTTAATTTTTCACTAAAGAATACGTTGTTCAGTCATAACTTGGATTGACATTAGAACGAAGCAGACCCACTCTAGTGTCTTTGATCACGTGGAACCGCGTGAATTAGCGGCGCGATTTGCATTTGATAATGATCATTAGGCGCATTTGATATTAAATAAATGGTTTTCATGTTTATATTTTGGGTGGAAGTCCTTTATAGTCTCGTGGCTGATAAAGAGTTTAGTTTGTTTTTGCATATAGTTTACATGCGTTCGAATTTTTAAAAAATATTACTCTGTTTTTTTATATGACATTGTAGAACATAGCTTTGGTTATTATTATTTAGTCCATTGGACTTTTAGTAGAATCAGTTACACAAAAAAAAGGAGTAATTATTATGTACTAGTAAGCAAAATCATTGAAAATTTTCAACGAACTGCATATAGAGTTGTGCTCGTATACGCGTTAAAATAAAATCATCTATTGTGAGTGTGACACATAAAATCGTCTTTAAAAGTTAAACTAAACATTTTTATACCATTAAGTAGACTTGTTTTCTTTAAAAACTGAATAACAACCTTCCAACAAACATATGATATGAATAGCTATATCAAATTTCTTTTTTGGTCAAATATCAAAAATTTCTTAATGTATATTATTTTTACCGTGAAATTGTTGATGATATGTACTGTTGGACATTTTTCTTAAAAAAAATTCATAATATATATGTTGAAATAAAAATAAATTCAAATCAATGTTCCACCTTCGCTTGCGAATTGTTGACAATTCTGAGTCATAATAAATTATTCATACATAATATCAGCCTTATCAGGTCACGAGTGAGTTTTGACTTCTCAATTCTTATTGATAGATTTGATCAAATCTTCGTTATCAACATGCCAATCAATACACAACCAATTTCACAATATAGTCTTACCAGTGCACTCCCTACTATATCTTCTCGTGTCATCTCCAACCAAATTCTAAAACACTATTTTAATATAATTTTTACTTCAAAATTTTGTCCAACTCAATTCTAAAAATCACATAATTTTAATGAAGAATTATAGTATCGCACCAAATTTGGTGCACCTATTATCACAAAAACAAACACTATTTATTTATTTTTATTAATAAAATATTAGTTAAATAATTATCAATAGCAAAATAAATACATATAAAATATAAATATATATATAATAAATATACTACATATATCGAAATATTTAATTTTAGTTTATTATTATAGTATTACTATATTTCCAAATAATAAATATCTATTTAAAAACAAATATTTATTGTTCTTTATTTTTCTGAAATATTATTACGTAAGTTTTTTTATTTATTATATATATTAAGTAATAATAAAAAATATTTTAATAATATAAAAATTAAAAATATTTTTTTTGGTGTAAAAACTGATATAGTCAAAGAAAGAAAAAAATTGATACTAAATTTACATTAAAATGTTTTATACCAAAATTATGTTATAAGTTAGAAATGTCCGTAGATCGTACGTATTAGTCAACTAAAAAAAAAAGAAATCTTTAACATTCATACCAAAAAAAGAACTTATCGTATTTAGGGGCCCGAGGCATGGTATTTCAGAAATTTTTGTTGACTAAATCACTATTTTGTCTTTATTTGTAAATGCAATTACTTAATACTTTATAGTATAATAGAAAACAAAGGAACTCCTAACTTTGATGGCTCGGGATCTTCATGATTAAACTAGTTGCCTAATGTCCCTTTTGTCTTTTTCTTTACTTTATTCTTCCTTTGTTCTTCTTTTTTCCCTCTCGTTAACATTTTTGTTGTTCTTATCATTTTGATAATCTGACGGGATTAGTAGCTAGCACTGATTTTTTTGGCTGATGACGTTTCTGTTAAGAGACGGACGCATATCGTGGATCGGATGAAGTTTATGTTTTTTTTAATAACTATATGCTAGAATGATAAATACTATGTCCAAAAACATAGCAAGTTTGTTCTCAAGTTATATTTTAGAATATTTTAAATAAATCCACCAACAACGAATAATGGCAATGCTATATGTAGTAATGCGTAGGCAATGAGATTATACAACATGTTCAAATGATTAACATTGCCATCCAACATTTTCCTAAAACACCACACAAATCATCATATTCTTAAAAAGGTTGTATCGCGTGTATCTGTATTTAGTTTTAATGTGTTTTTCGGAGAGTCAAGCTTCAATCCATTGTAAGTAATATTGCTGATGAGTAACGCCATAAATTACTTGCAGTAAATCCTTGAGATGAAAACTAATTTTTTTTTTTCAAATTGCGTCCATTGGAATCTAAGATGTTACTATAATATTTCCTATAAATTATGATTTTATCACCTCCCACTAGTCAGGCAGAGAGTGGAGGAGCAAAGATCATCTTACGAAAAAAAAATTCGAGAATAAGAATTAGCTCCAATTATTATTATGTTGTCTTTCACTCTCGAGCCTTGCGCTCACCTTTCTTCTCGCTGCATCTTTCTCTTCTCTCTCTATATATATACTAGTCAATCATTCTTCTCACAATCAGTATTTTTCCCGACAGTTTTCTCAATGATAATATTGGTTTATATAGGTCGGGTTAAAAGTAAGCAAATAAAGATAATTATACAAAGTTCTTCATATTGTTAAAACACATAAAATATGAATAAATAAAGAATAACATAACGTGAAGAACAAATTTATGCTTTCAATTTTTCAGTCAATCAGTTAAATATTCTCAAACAAATCGTAAATATAATATACAACTAGAAAGTTTTATTTATTTATTTGTTCTCTCTCCGCTTCTATTGTTAATGTGAAAATGTCTATGCAGTACCTGAGTAAATTTGTATAGACATTGAATAAACTGAATGGATGAAGCTTTTTTAATTGCTATTAGAAAAAAAATATTTTCTCCCATTATGCCTATGTGTCCCTCATTTTTGCTTAAAGCCAAGTTATAATTATGCTCTTTCCGCCAGAAACGGGTTTTTGTCTTGTTGACATAAAGGAATGAAGTGACTCAAAGCGTCTTCCTAAAGCTAACATATTCGATTTACTGCGTTAAGAATAACCTTTATTCCAATAATTTATATGTAAACGCGAACTATAGCTTGAAAATCAGACGAGGGAGCAAAAAAAATACTAATTGATTGTTTCGTCTATGTCCATACCATTACTACCAAATTGAATTTTTTGTGCAAACACCTGCTTCATAGAAATTTCCCATCGTACGTATATTATATATGTACAAAGCAGTGAAAAAAAGAAGTGAAAACAATACAAGGTGATGCGTTTTCTTCAAAATATAAATACAAAGTGATTTGATTGTAACTGTGGTTCGTAACAGATGACAAGTTAAGTATAATAAGCAAGTCTAATTCTGAAACCCTAGGCGACGAACACTGCATGCCAATAGTAGAAACAGTACGTACGCTCACGAGTTCAAACTTATACGTGCTTTACTTTCTTAGGATCCTTCCACTTGTAGGCACTAGCCCCTTGCCACGTGGTCCCCATCTATTAGCTTTATGGGCCTCATAAAGCCCGCGGGGCCCATATTCCCATCCATGCACATGCTTCACATTGAACTCTAGCTATGTTAGTGTGTGTATTTTAAAATACTAACTTAAATACGCATATTTAAGTACAACTAAACGTATAATATATTAGGCCTATATATGCCCTTTTAGTAGAAGAAACTGGCCGAAGAAAAGACAGCATTGTCACAAAGGTTGCAAAGACTCATTGTCATTTGCACGTGATCACCACCATTCCCCAGTGTCTTTATTATATAGCTCACATATATAAACATATATTTTATAAATTCATAAAGTTTTCTATTGGGAAAATATCTGAAATGATTATTTTTTAAATTTTTGTCACAAAATTTTTTAAAAAATATTAAAATAATTTTTTTATTTTAAGAAATTTAATATTTATTTTTTTAATTTTAAACTTTATCTCAAAATTGCACCTCATAACTCTAAATCCTAAGTCTAGATTAGTTAAACTAAAATGTATAAATGCATATTCATATTATTTAATAAAGTCTATTTTAGTTTTTTTTTTCTTAAATGCTATTTTATGCTAAAAAGAATTTAAAGCTATTTTTTTTGTATTTCTCTTTTCTCTATTTGAGTATAAACTATTCAAGAATCTTTGGCACTATACTTTAGTTTGAAGAATGAAGATAAATAAGTGTGTTGCCTGTTGGCCTATTTGTTCTATAGAATTTTCTAGTAGTGTTCAGCGTCTATAGTAATTCAAGATCGTATGAAATACTGAAATCCATTGCGGGATTAACCTCGGACGGCCCAAATTAGGCCCGTTAATTGGCATACTTCTTTTGCCATTGTATTCGAATTGTTATTTCAAATGACTTTCCCAGTTGATGGGCTTAACTTTACAGCCCATAATACATCTAGAAGTTTTTGCGTCAAACCGATAATGTCGGTTTGCTTAATAACTCGTTGTTAATAGTATGTTTTTACATATTAATGTTGAATTTTATTATATAAAAAACAAAAACTATTTTTCACAAGAAATAACATGAAATCATATATGAAAAATAAAAGTTGGGATAAATTAAAGACGTCGAGAAAACTTCTTAGGGAAAACATTAATTTTAGAGAAATAGGATGATGTGGCTGATTCTCTTAGAAAATATTTCATCGATACGAATAGAAGCCTCTATGACTCTATCCTTTCTTCATTAGTCTCTTGATTTTAAGTTCTTCTACTTTATGATATTGTTTTTTCGTATCTAGCGTCCCTGTAACGAGTTGACGTTACTTAATCTCGAACTGAAACCCTAATTTACTGCAGCGTTTAAACCTCTCTTTTAGACAATTGACATGGTAGCTTGTGTCCAAAGTCATTCAACTCTTGGTTGATAAAAACTCGATCAGATCGGCTCCTACGAGTTTTTGTTGTTTATTTACCGATTACTAGACGCCCTACGTCTTTAGTGTAGTCTATGATAGAAATCATCACTATCTAAATCCAGGGTTTGTGGTGAGAACAAACGCGAAAAAATGAAGAAAACAAAAAAAAATTGAAAGAAACTTAATTAAAACAAGACCTGTTTTATTGTCTGTATATTAATTATGTGACTGAATATTAAAATAATTTGATTCGTAGTTTTTTTTGCCAAATATTCGTAGTTATACCGCTCCAATTTTTCTAGGTAAACTTAAAGCTAAGTTTATTCTTAAATTTCCTAGGAGGAACAAACTGTTATCTCAAGAACAATAGCTTAATCCAGGTAAATTAACTTTTTATTCTGGTTAAACGCTAGAATTAAAAAAAAAAACTACACTGATCAATTTTTAATGTACATGGTTTTCTTGTTTGTAGATATAATAAACAGTCAAAAGATACTTAGAAGGAATTCACAAATCAGATTAATTATATATGTATAGGAACTAGGAAGTAGCAAAGACAATTATATGTTACAGCTGTATCGAAACAAATTCGAATAAATTCGATGAGGATCTCTGAGTGTATTGATGCAAAGTATGGGCAGTGTAGTGGACTTGAGAGATGGTGACTAGTTGGCCTCATCTTTGTTTTTAAGGTATGATACAAACCCCCTCTCTTATTTAGATATTTTCACGAAGATGAAAAGATATTATCGAAACATATTATTATGACACTTGTGAATTATTAGTGTTCCATTATCACTTAAAACATTACTTTTTAAAGTAATACAGATTCAACCAGATTTTTATTATCGGTTTCTTTGCAATTTGTTAGTCACCTTCTTCTTATATAAAAATATAATTTTCGTTTGCTTTCGGTTAATCCTTCAAAAAGGTATGTAAAATAGTGTGGGGACGAACGTTAAATTAATGAAAACTCCCCAGAGTGGTCCAATAAAATCATAAAATTCGCTTAATAATAAAAGAACCTATTGAATCGCTGGTAAGAATTGAGAGGTTTGGGTATTGTCCTCCCCACCTTCTGCCCACCCAGATCCAACTAATTCTATTTTTCTAATCTTTTTTGTTTATTCAATTCTGTTATTTTAATCTAATAAATGTATACAGAATACTCCAGTCGGCAGTATCAATACTGGGGTAGTTATATTAGTGTCATTATATAAATAAAAAATGACCATCGTAAATTATTTTAATAACAGTTATCAAAACATGAAAAAGAAAAGAAACCTAACAAAGGGTGATAGTTAATGGCGTATTAAAAGTAGTTAAATCATAATTTTTAGATGTGCTAAAAGTATAAACGAAATGTTTTTAATCTACTAAAATACTTGTTATTTATTATTAATTATTACTATTGCAAAGATGTTTGATTAATGATATATTGTTATTTCGTTTGCCTATTCTACTATTATGTCTGATAAAAGAATGTGTAAATTAAACTGAATGAATTTTAGTAAGGTTGGTGACCGAGTCGAGGTATGAGAGTGGAGCTTCAGACAACGTACGAGAGCCACGACGGATCAAACTAGTCACGTGTTGTCTATTTCCTTTGTGCATCCCTTCTTTTGGACTAACATCAAGTCCTATCTCTTGAAGTCACAAGCGTTTACAAAAACATAACAACTGAGTGAATATTTGATATCATCATCCAGGCTCCAAAAACTACACAAAAACAAAAGAAAATAATTGATTTTGAACTAATTTTAGTTGCAGTGATATGATATATCAATGTTTTCGCCATGATTACCCACTTGCAAGTATTAAAAATAATATTCTACATGAGATTTTGGGAATGGGACCCTTTTGTTCCCCAGCACACATTCACAAAATTATACAGGTAGCATTATCGGAAGTAAGTAGAAGAATCTTGAACAAAAAAAAGAGTAAAAGAGGAGAAAAGCAATTATTCTTTAATAAACCTCGAAAACCATATCTGTTTATTATTTTAGATAGATGGAAAACGCCAAATAAGAAATCACAAAAGGTGAATATTTTTTTCTCAAAAAGGAAACTACAGAGACATATTTACTGTGTTTTAATTATTTATATAAAGAAAGACCCACCACCCCCATTCAACTTGGTTCGATACCCGCTCTTCACACCCCTCTCTGGCCACCTCCAAGACAAAGTTCTCCGATGGCTTCAATCATAATTTTCCTAAACAAAGATAACACAATAATATTGCAAACATATAACAAGATGATATTATATGAAACTATTTAACTTAACACGAAATTGTAGTTACGTTTGATTTTATAGTCTATGACTGCATGAGTTTTTACTATAAATGGAATTTAAATAAACAAGAGACCATCGGCTAGAATAAACATAGCTTAGAGCAAGTGCATTGAAGGTTCATAAGGGGGGTTCACACAGTTTTCTAGATGAACAGTGATGAACCCGTAGCTTTGGGGTTCTCTCTGGTGAACCCGTATCACCACTGTTTCGCGGGCCCCACGACACGTGACGGCCCGCGATTGGTCTATCTTTTTTTTTTTTTTTTTAAAAAACAAAAAAAAAAAACAAAAAAAATTAATAATAAAAAAAAGAAAAGATGAACCCCAAAGAGGGGTTCATTGATGTGGATGCCCTTAGCATTTTCTCTTGAAATATTAATTAGTGTTGAATCCGATGCTCTTAGAAGACATTTCATGGAAAAACAGCGTAGTATTATCTTCCATCTAAACTTATTAGATGATATGAACAATGCACATGCAAGGTTGCTAAAAGAAATGTTTATGGTTCTATTTGTTGTTTGATATTTTCTATAGTGTACACATGTGATTATTAAAATGCTAGGAGAAAAACTAGCCTGTTAGGAGGTTTGTAAACAACAATCACTTAATTTAGTATCAGTTAGTTATAAGAGCAGTTCCATTGAAAGTTCTTAAAGAGTATCTTAACAATAAAAACTGAGAAATTTTGAAAACATAAGACAAAAATATATAAGATGTCTTCTTAAAAGAGAACCTTTGAGAACCCATAGAAACCCAATTGTCATGCATTGAATAGCTTACTTTTTTCTTATTAAAATTCGACAACATAATTCAATTATAATAATATTCAAATATTTGGTTGTCAACTCTTGTGAAATTTTAAAGGATGAGATTTCTCTAAGATCATAAAAGTTTAAAATAGTATTAAAATCTGCATACAAATCTGCATAGAAAGATACTGAAAGTTACAACTTTGTTACATAAATATTTAATGTTTTTTTAAAGCACATCAGATGCTCCCATACACTACCATTAGTTTATTTCCTTAAATACTTTTGTTTCTTCTGGAAGTTTATAATTCTATTGCACCAAAAAAAAGAATATAATTCTATATGGGCAGAAACTAACATGGGCTCTTTCCTTTTATATTATACTTCATATTATCTTTCCTTTTATCACACAACTCTAACAAAAGCTCACATCTTCTCTCCTATCTTTTCAATAACCTCTCTCTCTCTTAATCGATCGACTGATGAAGATTAGGTGCGACGTCTGCGACAAAGAAGAAGCGTCGGTGTTTTGCACCGCCGACGAAGCGTCTCTGTGCGGCGGCTGCGACCACCGTGTCCACCACGCTAACAAACTCGCCTCAAAACATCTACGTTTTTCTCTCCTCTATCCTTCTTCTTCCAACAACACCTCTCCTATCTGCGACATCTGTCAGGTCTCTCTATCAGTTTCTTGTCAAGATTTTAAGACATGGGTTTTGTCTAGTTAACGATCAAAGTTCTCAAGTATTTTTTTTTGGTGAGCTGTAGGAGAAAAAAGCTCTGTTGTTTTGTCAACAAGATAGGGCTATCATATGCAAAGACTGTGATTCATCGATTCACTCAGCCAACGAACACGTCAAGAAACACGATAGGTTTCTTCTTACAGGGGTTAAGCTCTCTACAACATCCTCTGTTTACAAACCTACTTCATTATCTTCTTCTTCTTCTTCGAGCAGTCAAGATTGTTCTGTCCCTGGACCTCCTTCTTCCAAGAAACCTCTCTCAGCTCCTCAGAGCAACATCTCCAAGATCCAACCTACTTCGAAGATAGGTGGTGATGCGGGGGTGAATCAGTGGGGATCCACTAGCACCATTTCAGAGTACTTGATCGATACGTTACCTGGTTGGCACGTTGAGGATTTTTTAGATTCCTCGCTTCCTCCTTTTGGTTTCTCTAAGGTTTGTTTCTTGTTCTTGTATCTAATCAAGAAAGATCAAGTTTGGTTGGTTAAATTTGATGTTTATTAGTAACTTAGTGATTGAAAATTCCATCGCTTTCATTTCCTCGGTTTAGGTGATATGAAATCATATCAGATCTTATTGAGATATTATAGAGTACCAAACTTTAGATGTAGATAGATCTTGTCTACTTTGGGTATTGTATAAATTTGAAGAAAAAAAGTATTTTATTTTCCTTTTCTGGTGTGTTTTCCTTTTGTGATTGCAGAGTGGTGTTGATAATGGAGTGTCACTTCAATCTAAGAATATGGGGATTTGGGTCCCTCAGATTCCACAAACTCTTCCTCCTTCATACACAAATCAGTACCTTTCTCAGGACAACAACAATGTTCAGTTTGGGATGTACAACAACAAAGAAACATCACCAGATGTGCATATGTATGCTCCAATACAAACAATGAAACAACAAGGACAGAACAAGAGATGGTATGATGATGGTGGCTTCACTGTCCCACAGATTACCACTACTTCTAGTCATCCTCCTCCTCTTCCTTCTAACAAAAGGTCCAGATCTTTATGGTAATTTACATGTTGTTTTTGTTTGTTTGTTTCCCTTTTGATCTTCTTAATGTTTAGCATTTTTTTTTTGCTGTCTTTTGTAAATTTTGAGTGTGATTGAGGTTGGTGTTTTAATCTTTGTAATAATCCTATTTCTCTGTTGGTTTATGCAAGTGTTATTTCTCATCAAGTTTATTGTGAATCATGTAAACTTATATTGTGAATCATGGAGCAAGACTTTCTTGTGTGGAAGCAAGACTTCATAGAAAGAAATTAGTTTTTTTTTTCAATTATGTTATGATCTACATTATTTTTCATTTCTCAAAGGAAAAAAGTCAAAATTAAAAAAGTAAGTTCCAAATTCAATTATTATTATTTTTAAAAAGGTTCCAAATTCAATTATGTATTGGATCTAGTGGTGTATTTTATCATCTTCTGCCTCCCCATTTCCCATATGGGGGAGAGGATTGTTCTTGGATTTGGTTGATATTTTTAAAGAAATAAAGATATGAACTGAGCATATAATGGATATAAATTCATCATAACGTGCCCATCGGCATATATTTGTTTTTGTAGTTAAAGGGTTTGTCGACATATATTTGTTTCTGAGTGAATATACCGCCAAATCTCTGATAACTAAAGACACGTCATTATGTCAGCCAAAACTATTCATATAAACTACCAAAACGTGCTTAATGTGTTTTCATTACCAAACTAAATGGACAAAGGTAGTAAGAAAGCGTCGTGAGTTGAGTTGAAACTAATCCGCCCAAATCAATGACCTTGTTCGTATTCACGGTTGTGACGTAGAAGTTGAGTTGCCATCTTTTGAAATTGCTCAAAGTGTGGTTTGCGAAGGATTCGTACGTGAGTCTATTCAGTTCTGGCCACGGGAGGTTTTTGAGAGTGAAAGAATCGTTGACGTTGTGTAATATGATAGATTGATTAAAATAATGAATTGAAAGAAATATTATTGACTATTATAAAGATAGATTATAATATGCATATCCTTATATAAAGATAACTAAACCTAATTCATAAATTAATATGAAATATTTTTAGATAATGATAAATTTCATATTTTAATATATTGATGTATATCTATAATTTTTGGATTTTGATCGATTTTCTAGATCTACCAATATAATAGCTCGTTTTTTTAAAGTTTTTTATTTGTTCTATCGTGTTGGTTTTTACTTTCAATGAAAAAGAAAAAAACTCGTAGTGATCGTTATTTATTTTTGAATTATACTAAAGTCAGCCAAAAATCATGCGTGAATGGGCTAAAGTAAATGCTCCCGAGAAAGATTTCGTTCGAACTTCCTACGGTCATATACTTTAATATATTTGGAATAACCAATATGATCCAAAATTCACGATGTATCGAGATTTTCTTAATGAAATAGTGTGATATAAGTTAACAATAACCAAGAGCTGATGATAGTACATTGGACTGGTCATTGTTATGCTCTATTAACGTTGATTTCCTGAATGACACATTTCTTTTTAATCACTACTTACAGTTGTATGAACTTCGCTTTAAGTTATCGTTTATTAACAAATAAACTCATTAAATTTTCTCTTTCTATTGTAAACAACTTATAATTGCTCTTTATGCCAATAAAATGTCGCTCAAAAACACTATACAAACGGTATAATTCTGTTTTCTTAAATGTTCATTACCGAAATAAAAAACAACAACTTAAATAGCATTGGCAAAAGAAAAGTCTCATATGGGAATTCATGATGAACTTTTAGTTCATTATAGAAAAAACAAACCGTCGATGAATAAAGATCCTACTATAATGGGTATTTTTTCGTTTTCTGCACTCAAGAAGCTTCAAAAGATTTGTGAAGAATAAACCCTAAGAAATACGTGTACAAAAAAAAAAACAAAGAAGCCAAACAAGAAAAGAAAAGAAAATAGGATCGTAGGAAACAAGCAATATATAATGGATAGATATTTTTCTCTAGTCTCTAGCGACGACAATGCGGTTTGCAGAGAAAGAGACAATCGTAAAAACAAAAACCTCCACAATGTTGAGGACACTCCAATCTCTTTCCTCTGCATTTCCCTTTTCCCTTGCACTCTGCATATTCTCTTTTCATAAATTCTCCTCTTCCTTCTTTTCCTCCTCCCCGGCCGCAACCCCATTTATTCCATCCACCACCACCACCACCTCCTCCTCCCCATCCCCATCCTCCTCCACCGCCACCGCCACCTCCTCCTCCCCCACCACCTCCTCCTCCTCCTCCACCACCTCCGCCTCCTCCACCTCCCCATCTATAGCTATTGGTTCCTCCACCATGACTTGTTTTCTTTTCCTTGAGAACTATTGTGGTGGTTGTGTTGCTTTTATCAATGTTGTTGTTGTTGATATTCTTGACCGTATCTTGATTAGTGGAACGGACATGCCCACTCTCTAGTTTGTTAGTTTTCAAGATCAGTATGAGGAGATAGATAACCACCAATGACGAACTTGTCTTCATTATATACGTATATGTAGACTTGATTTCTTTGTTTTGATGTGATAGCTTCTTCGGTTTGGTCTTCTCTTTATAGTCCATTTGATTTTTTTTCACCCTCCAGAAAATTAAAACTTCTCACTGACAGTTAGGCTTGGTCCTACCAAGAATAATGTTTTGTCCTCCTGAAGATGAAGAAAAAGAAGAAGCTCATAATTATTTTTGTGTCAACTCTTTTTTACGAGCTTATACTGACATAATTAGTTAGCTTACAAAAGGTTTCTTATGAACGAGATATCTCACATTTATAATTTATTTAATTTTCCTCGTATTATAAGATTAGAGTTTGTTATTGTCATTAGAATTAGTACTTATAAATTTACAGACTGCATATCTAATCCATTTTGTAATTAATGAAAAACATTAGGTATAGCTAGCTTTATGTTATTAGTTGTAAACGTGTTATTGGCTTACTAGTTAATAAGTGACCACCAATGAAGTAAGCTAGTGATTTAAACATAGAATTTGGCCATGTTGTATCAAACTCTTCCTACTTAACCAAAGTTAATTAATTAAGTGAATAATTATATACACTAAGAAAAAAAAGAGAGATCCCTTAAGTAACACTACTAGTGGTGGTAGCTACAAATCTCCAAGTCTTCTCCTTCAGTGAACATCTTTCATCTTCTTTTTTTGTGCATTACAAAAAAAAAAAAAAAACTTAGGCAATGATATCACTAACGCATTTTAACCTTTTTACTAATCTACAAATAATAATACACATCGTTAAAATAAACTTCGCACGCAGAATAAGACAAAAAAAAACCTCACATGCCATTTTTACAATCGAACATTTTTGCAAGTTATATGTGGAGTATTTGGTACGGTTGTTTATAACTTACCTTTCAAGTTATCCAATTTCATTGCATATCTATCTGGAGATGAAACTGGACCACCATTATCTCCCCCACTAAATGTTTCATTTTATATAATCAAGTTAGTCTTGCTTACAAAAAACATATACTTGCATACACAAGATTGTATGCAATTACTCCAGATTAATAATCAACGTATTGTAATAAAAACGGATTCTGAAAAACTTAGAAATCTGCATCTATTTCAGTATTTCATACAACAAAATGTCTCAAATTCCCACAAAAAACAGTTCTTGACTCATTCCAAAGGTCAAAAACGCCCAAAAGACATAGTAGCTAAAACAAGAGAGCAAAGCTATAGAATCACTAAACATTGCTTGTGTTGTAGCTAAAACATATTAGTTTTTGCACGCCTTGTCGTTTGTGCAGTCCCCGGCGAGATGCCCTAGTTTGAAGCAGTTGTTGCACAGCCTTGAGTCTCCTGAATGAGAAACCGGGTTAGGGAAGTCTCTCACCCCAGATTTTCCCCGGAAATGGCAGATTCATTCTTTTTTAAAGTTGCTACTACACAGGCACATACAAGAAAAAGGATCTGAAAGCACGATGTCACGCTCCCTTCTATAAGGAGCATCACGGTGAGAAACTCCTTCAGATATTCCTTCCATAGAGTTTTGTTTTGGGCTGGACTTCTTGCATGGGCCTAGCTATGATTTTATCTCAAATGGGTAAATAGTGAAGTTGGGACCGTATAATAAAAAAAATTAAAAAGATCTCCGTTGCCGGGATTCGAACCCGGGTCTCTCGGGTGAGAGCCGAGTATCCTAACCAGCTAGACTACAACGGATTTTTAATTACAGCTCCTGTAAATTGTTATTAATGAGTTTCAAATTTAAGTTCCACCATAGTATCAAATGGCCTAAGTATAGGTAAACAAAAACCCAGTATTTTGAAAACCGGATCGGATCGGCTGATTGAACCGATAAAACTGAGTGGTTCGACCGTGATTCGTAGAAAAAACCGAGTCCAATTCAATTTAAAACTCGGATTTGAGAAAGTATGTACCTACTTTTATTCATAATGAAAGCGAACATTGTAGTATAGGGTGGTTAATCATAAGAATTGGTTGGGTAGTTTATGTATTAGAATATTAGTTAGCAAAAACTTGTTACTTGTTTTAAAATACATTTTTCAGAATGTTTATTTTTTTTTTATTTTTAAAAAGGAATAATCAAATTTCCTTCTCATGACATTTATTTTGAACATTTAAAATTCCCTTCGGTAGATTAAGTCGCATTTTATATTATCAAGAATAAACAACAAAAATAGCACATTGGCCAAAGTTGGTCGATTTATAGTTAGTTGTGACTTTTGTCTTGTAAATTTGCTTTAAAACAAACATGATGGTCCTTTGTGTATTCATTTTATGCCAATTACCTCGCTGTTGTGGGACCTAGCAGAACTAGAATAGTCTCTACAAAAAAAATTGAAAAAAAAAGTTTCAGTTTTTAGTTTGTGTTACAAAAAGAAAGTTTTAGTTTTCATGAGGCCAATCTCGTTAATGGAATGGAACATGTAGTTTGGTTTCATCCTAACAAGAGATTCGCAGTTCGTTAGGAACCTTACCATCATCACATTTCAATGCATTTCCTTATAAACAATTTTACCTAAAAGCCAAATAATAATTTTATGTCGGTCAAAAATGCGGTGAAATAGATTTGACGATGAAGAAGAATCTAAAAACCATAAAAGTCCAAGAAAAATATAAGGCTTGCATGTGCATTAGTTAAATGAATCGCAGACATTAAATCATGAAAAGCCGTAACGAGTTCGAGTACTGCCATTGTACGAACGAGACACCAGTAAGTCCTTATCGATCTCCTTATTTACAACCTGTCCACATTCTCAAGCCTCCATCCACAACCACAAGCTGCTGTTTTGGTAACTGTTCATCGATCAGGCTCGTTGTCATTGCACAAACAACAAACCCGTCACGGCTTACCACCGTTTTTGTCTCACACTCTCGTTTACTAGTTCATTGTTTCTTCCCAAGAACGCGAGATTTTGTTTTCATTCTAGATTTTTCCTACATATAATTGTATATGTAAATAATGAGCTATACATGGAGACAAATTATACTACTGTTTTCGTAGGTTCTTGTACGTAACTGTGTGTGGGCATGCATTTTGGAGTTTACGAATATCGTTCTGTTATTTTGGTCCCTCAGCAAAGAACTTGAACTTTCAAAGACATTTCAGTTCTTTCATACTTAGATACATGATGGAGCTACTGTAAAAATGTTTTTAAAGATAAATAAAATTAAGATTCTCTTCAAAAAAAAAAAAGAACTTGAACTTTCAAAGACATTTCAGTTTTTCATACTTAGATACATGATGGAGCTACTGTAAAAATGTTTTTAAAGATAAATAAAATTAAGATTTTCTTCCAAAAAAAAAAAAGGAACTTGAACTTTCAAAGACATTTCAGTTCTTTCATACTTAGATACGAGATGGAGCTACTGTAAAAATGTTTTTACAGATGAATAAATTAACATTCTCTTCAAAAAATATATATATATATATATATATATATATATCTGTTAATGGAATTTTAAAACCTGGCCAGATTTTTACCATGGATTCAGAGCAGTAGCGGCTCTGAGGGGAAGACATGCTTCCCCTCGTGAAAATTAAGTAAATTTTCAGTCATATTTTTGATAAAATCTTTTGTAACTCTGTTGATATATGGCTTACATGTATCTTTAGAGGTCAAAAGTTTAATACACTCAATTTATATTTTTTTTTTTTTGAGCTTCCGGCGGGCCTGATTCAGAGGATACCCTTCCTGAGATAGTTAGCCGCCGCATGAAGTAAACTTGTAAGTTTAATTTTTGGGGTAGGGATGGGGGCTACGGACTGCAACTTGGACCTATGTTTAATTATCAAAAAAGTTTAGAACTTATTTCTTATATTATTTTTTTAATCTACAGCTGCATAGTTGCTGATTTAATTGCTAACTTCTAGCTTTATGCGAAAAATGATTTATTTACTTTTCAAAATGGACCACGTACGAGAAGCGTGGATGTGAGTATATTATAGGTATATTACTAAATTATAAAGAAAGGTAGTAATTAAGACAAAAATGTGTAGGTATATTACTAAATTATAGAAGCAGAGAAGCGTGGATGTGAGTCAGTTGAAACAATTGGAGAGTCCAGGTTTGATTAATACAACTTTCTTGGTTTTTGTTTGCGGTCCGAAACATGGACCCCTTCCCTCTGCTTCATTGCTTAACATTTTTGTTTCTTTTGATTCACTGTACATATATGGTTTTCCAAGTGGACAAGTTCGGTTATACGTGTTACGTTAACACTTGCAGATTATCAATTTTCTAATCATAGTTTCTCATCGCTCTCTATAAATATTAATGCATACCTACTAGTGGCTCATTGGGTACACCAACTCCCCCTTAATTATCCTTATGAAGTTTCAGCTTTCCCAACTTTTCATTTATTCTTCTAGATTCACGGTTTCAGCAACCAAGATCGTGGTACTCTTCTGTACTTTTCTTCCTAACTGGAAAAATATACAGAAAAGTGTGATAAATTTTCAAATTTAATTTCTGAGAGTGTTATGATAGTTTTGACCTACCAACTTTGACCAGCAAAATTATACTACCAAAGAATGAATTTAATGGTAAAATATCAAATAATCAAAATCAATAAATGATAGTTTTCGTTTTGTTATAAGTTTCTTGTACGGTATTAATATCAAAGATGGTTTGCTTACTGAAAAACACTAGCCCTCAACAAAAATAGGGGAGGGTGCAGTCAATACTTGAACTGTCTCTTCAGATATTCAAATTGATCCTAAGATATTGGTTCATATATGCATTGCCACATAATGTAATGTAGTGGAAATCCAAAACTCACCAGTCATTAAACCACCATCACATGATTAACATTTGATAATATTGGTAAGAGATTTACTTGATAATACTGAAACAGCAACCAGTTACTTATAAATTATAATAACGATAAAATATGAATATGAGTATACATATTCATTGATGATTTCTTTAAATGTTCTATCTTACTGTTTGACAACGTGCATGAAGTAACACGTTGTGTGATACTCCTTGGAGGCTTTAGTGTATTGAATAATTCATTAACAACTTTGAATAAAATCATAAAAGCCCTACGCTCGATGTAAAAAAATAGGGACAGCTAAATGGGAAATGTGTCAAGATAACACGTAAAGTGGAGACAATAACATATTCGAATAAAACCCTAATCAACCTCGAAGGATGAAAATGAAACTCTAATTAATTAACAAAAGCAGTGAGCATGCATGAACCAAAAGAAAATCAGTATTTAGATATTCAAATATTTTTCCAACCACGAAAAGTGAAGGGAAGATCAAATATCAGACCGTCCGGTTTAACAAATTCCACATTTTCCGATGCTTTGGAAATACCTTTCACATATTTTTGAACTTGTGAAATAGATTTTAATCTAAATTACGCCACAGTTTTTTCGTATAAAAAAAAAGTTTGGAGCGAAACCTAATGACACAAGCTGTCGCTTTCGAGTCTCTACATTTAATCAATTATGCAACAAATTAAATATTTGTTTGATCTTAAGTCCCAACAAATGGTTACTCGTAGCAAACACGCAAGTTCATATTCAGACAACAAACACATCATAATCTCCATCTCTCTATGTATACATACACGCATGTGGGTGTGCGTTAATTCGTGTATATACGATTTTAATTTCGTGTATTCATTTTTTATCTATATTAAAAAATTCCCACTCACCATAATCCTCAATAAATACCTCCAACTACATTTTCATAGCCCTCCCTCACTCTATTCATACTCACCCTTCATTGTGATAGCAGCAAAAAGGAAAAAAAATCTTGAAACTTAAAATACACACACACACACCAAAGGATCCAAAGATCAAAGGAAACATACATTTCATTTTCCAAGAATTTTTAAGAGGATGGCGATGAAAAAGGCGAACAAGCTAACGCAAACGGCGATGCTCAAGCAAATCTTGAAGAGATGCTCGAGCTTGGGGAAGAGACATAGCAATGTGTTCAGCGAAGACGAAAACGGACAGCCTCTTGACGTACCTAAAGGACATTTCGTCGTCTACGTGGGAGAGAATCGGGTCAGGTACGTTGTACCCATTTCGTTTTTGACCCGACCCGAATTTCAGCTTCTTCTACAACAAGCCGAGGAAGAGTTTGGTTTCGACCACGACATGGGTCTCACTATCCCTTGTGAAGAATTAGTTTTCCGATCTCTCACCTCTATGCTCAGATGAACATATCTTGTAGGGTTTTGCTTCTTCATTTTTTAAAATAATAATATGTTTCAAATGGTTAGTTAGGAGGATGAGAGAGTAAGCTGCTGAATAAATGCTTCTCTGTTTTAGCAAACTAATATTTTATGTTTTAGCTAATATGGGTTCAGTGTTGTAGTAGAGCGAGGCCTTAACCCTTAGAGAAACCATATGAGAGTGAGTTACTATTTTTGGTTCTCTTCTCAGATTTGTAGAAGCCCTAAAAAAAAGCAAACTGCCTGTGAAGATCACTCTCATGGTGGTATGGTTGATGAATGTGTACCCTGTGAGAAAGATTTTTAATATTTGCTGAATGAGACTTAATATTATCAGGCTTCAGGTTTTATTGGTGTGGATTTCTGCATATATTAATAAATCATCGTCTAATTTATAAATTTTATATCAATTTAAGTGGCGGATTCATTCAAAATTCTCCACTCACAGTAGAAAAGAAATATTATAATATGGCTAATCTAGCAAAGCTGCAAGTACGGTCGTCCTTGAAAACAGAACAATAGGATTTTTTAGGGTATTGTCCCTCTTTTTCATATTTCAAACTTTCCCATTTTTTTAATTTGTAAAAACTCCCGACGTTTTCTCCTTTTCTCTATATTAAAAGTTATACAAAAGAGAGACTATTTGAACAAATAAAATAAAATAAAAGAGAGATAGACTATATAAATTCTTAGCGGCTATTTTTTGGCCGTTAAAACTGTTGCAGTAACTAAAAGATAAAAAAAGTTGTGGATGGGATGGTAGTTGCAGAATCGGTACAGTATACAACCATATATAGTTCTGCTATGTTGAGATTAGCAGAAAGTCTTTACTGTTTCTAATTGATTAACTTGATTAGAAGGTATGATAAGTATTATATTTATACATTAATATGATATCTTATAATATTGGAATCAGCATTTTTTCTGAAACGCATACCCTTTTTTTGAAACTACTAAAACGCATACTTGTTTGAAAGTATTTAGTTCTGTTTTAGAATATAAGCTAGCTTAGATTAAAAGCCCTAACTACTATAATATTTTCTACAGTAGATAGATACAATTTACGAATTATTAACTTTCACTACTATATTTGTGGACTGAAAGGAAGAATTAAAAGCTATATATATAACCCATAACTCCTAATGAGCTAGCCTTAGATGTTGATATTCAACCGGTAAATTAATTTCGATATATTATTGCAATATGTCATTTAGTTTTGTTTCTTTTAAAAACCACACACACTTTACTTCAATTGTATATTAAGGGTAAATAAGTATACTAAAAGCATAGAACGTGAAGAGTTTTGAATTATGTTCTGCTTGACATTTTCATTCGTCCCTTATGAAACGAAAGTAACTAATATTGTTTTAGAAAATTTGTTTTGTGAAAGGAAAAGTTGGACATGTCAAAATCAACTTCAGAGAGGGATAATCACGTGCTGTATTAGAGACAAATGTTTCACATCAAAAAATTAAAAAAAATTAAATAATATATAAAATAGATAAATCATTTATTTATTATCAATTTATTTTAACTTAGAAGTTCATCTAATTTGACATGGTATTAGAACTCGATTCAAAAAATCTAACTCAATTTATTATCAATCTACTCCTCAATCGACTCATAAATCCTTATTCAAACATTCTAAGATTAACACTAAAAAAACTATAATTTCAAAAGCACTTACTAAAGACAAATGTCCCATATCAAAAATTGAAATTAAATAATATATAAGATAAATCAACCACATCAATTATCACCAATTAGTTCTGAGTTAAAACATCATCTAACTTAGCATATAAAACCCAGATATGTTAAGAATTCCCTACACAAGATTCTGATGGGTTTATAATCCTCTAGAACACAGAGTGGTAAGTAATGGAGCCGCCTCAATTATTGGACGGCTGAGATATAACGGTACACTTGTCTGATCATGGGATTCAAGATCATGATAATGCACTACCTACCGTACGGTACTTAACGGACGGTTCGAGTTACTTTGGATTGATGATCCAAAAGAATCAGGCCACTAAATTAGATTATAAACTAGTAATGATTATCATTGAATGTCAATTCTGCAACCAGACCCATCTCATTATTTCTGTAGACAATGCAAATATTAGTTTTATAAGAACAATTAATAATAGTTTTGCAAAACAAGCTCTAGATTTTTGAAAAGAATCTTTAAATGCTATTAGAAATTTTGCAAAAAAGAAAATTACCTAGCGCAAATAATCCTCTTGCATATGCTTAAAGTTAAAGACGACACTGTTTGCAACGTTAACTATGTGGTCGAGTTAATTTTACTTTGGCTAATCTGTAACGTGGTTACAAGGATTCTGCTAGCTTTACGAGCTTCTGGATGAACATGATTTCTGGTATTGTTTTCCGAGTTGGCATAAGGCTTCCTTTCCTATTCTATTAGATTAGTCTTAGTTGGTGGACTATTTCCAATAAAACATCAATTTAGAAAAAACATCAAAAATGATAGAAAATTATTTACAATAGTGCACCATTTTAAAGAAATAAACTAAAGAACAGTAGCACTTCATATTTGAGAAAAACTATTTATAATCTCATTTTAATACTAATTTTTTTATTTACAAATTAATTTTTAAACTCTTACATAGTTTTGTTTATATCTAAAATATATGTACTTTATACTTTAACAAAATTATTAATACTTTCATTAGTACAATTATAAATTCGTGTAAACTATTGTATATTCTATTTTTTGAACAAAAAATCATTGTGTATTTTATCAAATTAAACTTATATATATAATAAATAATTATTATTGGGTAAAATTTATAAATTTTAAAAATAAAAAGCTTTACATCTTAATAAAAATATATACTTAAAATATATTTTTTGAAAAAAATGAGAGAAATCACTGAAGCTAAACGAATTTATTTAGAGTTTAGATTATTTAGAAATAAAAAATGAAAGTAACCACTATAGAAATTAAATGACTTTAGAACATGTCAAAATTTTGGCGTAGATCTTTCAAAATCTTACAACTGCTCATGAAGTGATGTGTCATGACTCATAATGTCATCGCTTTCGTAGGTCCATTTATCATCCATTTATCACCGTACCTATTAATTTTTGTTTGATAAAAGGTTTTTATACGGAGTAGTTGTTGAAGGTGTAATTTTCTTCTTTGTATTCAATTAATTTACTAGAATTATTATCCATTTTTTTGTGGTGGGCAACTTTATCCTTGGGCATTATCTCTTTGAACGAAGAATAAAATGAAATGCATGACAACGGGTCGGTAGAGAGATCACAGTCCCAAAGACGAGACAAACTTCACTTTTTGAAATCATTCATTACGATTAGGAGGAATCACATTTCGAATTATCGTTAGACTCTGATTACACGATATGGCTGTTGCATGATTATTAACACATGGGAATGGAACTTATAAGCACCAGTGCACCACCATTAGTCTTGGTTAAGAAAAGGAGATCGAACCTCGACCAGACCGATTTGGTTATGTGTTTTTGGTTGGTCGTAAGGATTAGTTGATCCGGAGTTATTGGGTCTTTCTTTCCTAAATAGACTTGGGCTGTAACATTTCTTAATGTACTTGAGCTGTAAATACATATACAAAATTACGGATATGTAAAATTCTGTTATGGTTAGTTAACAAATTTGGTATTAAAAAAATTATCTATTTTAAATGCTGATTTATTATAATATTATAATTAGAAAAAGACTACATAGATTTTATAACCGATAGTTTTAGCCGAACATTGTCTATAACAACAGATACGCATATTCGAAAACATCCCAAGAAAAAAATGCATATGATATAGAACTATTTATTTTAATGAAAAAATTGGCTTCTTACATGAGCTAAGCTTGTCATTCACTAAAGCCTAAAGCATCCCAAGGTTTGCCTATCAGATCTCCTTCAAATATTAACCATGAATATCGATATCTACATCAAATACACATTAGTTTAGACCAAATTTCAGTGGTCTAAAAAGTTGGTAGAAGTATATCATTAAAACGACTGAAGGAAAAATAAATGCTTTTGCAAATGACTTTCTTCACAATTTTGAGCTGGTTTGAGAAGCTTGTTATTCTAACTCGAACATACTTTAACTTTAGAATTATTTTTTTTTATGTAAGACCGAAAATCAATTATGTTAATTCTAAATTAATTATATTAAACTTCTCAGCATACACCATTTTAAACCATAATTTGAGATGTTACAATGATTATTTAAATACTTGAAAAATGTAATCAAGATTGTTTCTAATTCTGTATTTCCTAATACTGAAATCAAAACCTTAAGAGTTCGCTTAACTAATAAATCTATCGATTCAGAGGTTATAGCTGAGCCTAAATAATTAAAAGAACAAGGGTAGACATGTAAAGGCAATACTCTAATCCCATTGGGCCGCTCTTCGCTGTCCTTCCGAAAGAATCTCACCTTCTCATCATTCTAATTCTAAATATTTGTTCTACCGAAAGGACATCTTTCTCGTTAGTGATCTCCTTACTGGCTACAACTACAACTATCTTTACCCGACAACGCTCTTTACACCATTTGGAGAAATTTATATTCAACAAGTTAATCTAGTTTCGACCAAGATTCGCTTTTCGCTCGTACCTTACTAAAAAGGCTTTACAAATATAGTCTTTTCTAACTACAAGTTAGTGGTCGGGTGGTACACGGTATCCCACAATAATTCTAAGCATCGTAGATTCAAATTCGTTGTCCTCAGATTACTCTAATGTGTGATCAAGCGACATGAATATCTAACTCCCCTTCGAGTAACTAGGTCTAACTAGCGCAAGTGATCAAATTTATGGAAATTAGTCGGTTGGATCACGACCTGCTGGATATTCTAGATCAACAAAAAAAATATAGTCTTTTCTACCACAATATTCACCGTTAATAACTAATGTGGTAGATCCACGTGCATGGCGTCATTTGTCTTTCTTCTCCAACCAGACTTTCGGTTCATATGCAGCTCATACTAAGACTCAAGCTGCATACTATTCCAAGAATAATATTAGGTTAAAAAAGCAACCCGATTGAGAGTTTATCGACGTAGATATCTCACAAAAAAAAACAAATATTCATGTTAACAAACTCTTAATGAAAGAGTTCTAAATATATATATGGATCCTTTATGTATTCATCATGTATGTGGCGTTTTATGTGGGTATAGGATATGAAATACACGACATTTTGTTACAAATGTTGTATATTTGTGGCCTAATTTGTGGTAGAAAGTATTTTATATGATTACTATCAAACACCAACAGCCATTATCACACATACAAAAGAAACAATCAACACTTGAAACTAGTTTTTACAAGGGTACACCTTTCCCTCTCTCTATTTCAAAACCAATTACATATAGAAGACAAAACTATATAGTATAACTGATTTAGTACAATATCCAATTTTTTATCCTTTCAAGGCATACATACTTCCTTTCTAACTAAGCCAATATATATAAACAAATCATTCACAGGTTCATTGTTTTCTGATAAACCTCTACACATTTTCTTCCATATGTATAAACAATCAGTGGATGGGAATGAATCAGACAAGAACCCAACCTATCTTATTAGCAAAAAAGTCTCCAGGCTGTCTGAACATTCGGAACTAGATTACGGCGAGACAAGGACAATTAACATTATGTACCGTAGATTATACTTTTCACTGTTCGAAGAACGTGAAGACAGAAAAAGCTTTGATGAGAGTGAAAACATAGCAAAGTGGCTCTTTCTAATAGAGTCTTATCCGTCACATGACTTGGTCGGATTTTTCTTTCAATCCTTTTTCCAATCACTACGGTCCACTTAGAAACTGCTTTCGCCAAAGATAAAGAAATAGATCATTTTTTCGTTGTAGCTCCACACTAATTTATTTTTATATTAGAGGTTCGTTATTGAAATGCTTAGACTATAGACTTTTTTTTAAACACACTTAGACTATAGACTATTATAGTTTTTATATGTACTACTATAGTTAATCTAAAAAATATACACTACAATTCAATACATGTATTTTCAAGTTCTTACGTTCTAAAATAATTGTGATATATGCTATATTTAAAATCTAAGTAAAATAATAAAATTTTAGTAATCTATAACTGTAAACTAATCTTTGATGCTTTATGATTGTTTCACATCAACTTTCTACAATTCAGTTCTTTCCATGATTCAATCCAACTATTTAAAAATATTTTTAATATAAAACGTATGCCCCGAAATTATATTTGTATTTATACGAATTCATTAGACAATTACAATAATGTAAAATATTTGTTTATTAATGTTTACGAAACAAATTCATGATATATAGTGATGTTAGTTATAATCATTTGGCTTTATTATTTTAGCTCCATCTCTTTAGGAATAATTATCATGAACTTAATAATGCTTTGAATTTACAAATCAGAACTCCAAGGAAAATCATATTTACAATTTAACTGAAAATGGAGGATATTCAGCCAACACTCACAACACCAACTCGGTAGAATGGCTCACCCACCTTTCACGGCCATCTCCATTGTATTCGCCACCGCGTCTGACTCAGCTCAGTAAACTCGCCGCCTCACTCAGGAAGAAACCAATAAATAAACAGAAATGTCAACGACCATTATTTCAAAATTAGCTTCGATACATTTTCTTGTAAGTGATGATCACCATATAGCTTTCTCGGAGACGCCGTGAAGCAACGGCCGAGATTCAATCCATAGATCACGCATGCTTCTGATTTCCACGTGGCAGTTCTTCTTGAAAACGTCGGTGCATGTAACCCCTCTTGACCGGGTCGAACCAGAGCAAGATATAAACCGAACCGATTCCTCGAAAACCGACTCTTCACAAGGGAAAACCAACGGACCTTGGTTCACGAAACCGAACTCTTCCTCGGCTTGAACCAGAAGATTCCTTAGGACAGGATGGTTCAGATACGTTGCTCGCACGACATATCTTCTTCGGCTGCTGCCCACGTAGACAGCCACGTGTCCTGACGGTACATCAGACGGGACACTTCGGCTGAAAGAAGACAACCGCGCTTGGTCGCGCCACCGTCGGAGCAACTGTCTCAGCCTCACAATGTGACGAATCTTGCTGCATTTTACGAGACTTCCAGCCATTTTTCCGGTTTAGTAGTTTATGTCCGGTTAAGTGTGACAGAGAGAGAAATATAAAATGTCAGAGGGACTTTGAGAGTTTACGAGGGACGAGGTTTATATAGTAAAGAAAGTATCACAATGCCACTAGTTCGTGTGATATTTACTAAATTACCCCCTAGGTCATTACTTTTGCTCTATTTGTTTCCATAATTAAATTAGATTAGTGTGATGGGTAAGATTCGAGTGATTAATATAATTAATTTGTTTTCAAGAGAGATTAGATACGAATCATATGATCCGTAAGAGGCGAATCAAAGATTTTAGTATGTTTTTTTCTTCTTCATACATTGGATGGTGCGCGAAGCAATGGTACAAAAACTAGTGGTTGATTGTGGTTCATATATAATTCAATGGGTTTAATAATTATGCTAATGAATCTATCGATCATGGAAATAATTACAAATAGTCGTCGAGATGTATTAATCAATCCTATGTATTTGATTAAAGAAGTGTCACTTTTAAGAAAAAAAGAGATGGTAGGGAAATAAGAGCATGCATGTGCTAGTGTTGGATAAGACGACTAGTCTTCGCAACGAGTTCAAACATCACCTTGGGATTTGATTAATTAGTGACATTAGAGTCAATTTCTTGCTTTATGTTCATGTTCTTGTTTGGTTTTAATCGTAGCGTTCAGACGTTAACAACAAATAACATGATGAGATTCTATGTATTAACCTAATTTAAAGGTACTGGTTCACATCTAACAACTAACATGGGTGGACACACAAATTCCGCTAATTAGTTCTCTCGAAATGTTTTGTGATTTCTTGTAAAATTAAAAGTTCACCGAAAAATAATAGTAGGGAATGTGATATCAAACTTATGATCACATATAACAGATGCAAAAACAAAAAAAAATCATATTGATTTGCTCTTTAAGTCGTTATTTTATGATTGACTTTATAGATGAACTAAATTATTTTATTTGTTAATAATTACATCGAGTACATAATTACACCCACATAATTATTATCCATTAGAGAGGTACTTATATATCCAAAGCACATGATTAATCAATGATCTTCGATCATATCATATGTGCCGCATGATGAAATCACAATAAAGTCATGAATAGATTCGGAAACAAAAAAAAACTCTTTGGACAGGCTTTATTTTTAAAACTATAAGTTAAATTTGTTTAAAGGCTCTTGCACAAGTACGGAGATTAATATATTTTAATTCATAAACTGAAGTACTGATCTTAATTAATTTACTGTTGATCTGTAACTGTCATTATTGTATAATTTTTAAAGTGATATAATCATATTTATTTTGACTAACGTTGTAATGTGATAAAATAATTATATATATTATATTATTTTTAAAGGGTTCTATATATATATATATATATATTCTTCTGAATTAAAAAATTTGTTATAAGAGAAAATGTTGTTTCTATGCAGGACAAATCGTTATTTTCGTATGTGATGAATTATATCTGACATAGAACTAAAATTCTTCTTTAACTGAATTTACAGCAAAAAGGCTATAACAAATTTTTGTTTCAAACATAGCTGCTAAGAACAGGATTAACCGGGATCTCTTAAGGTGGAGTTCTTAACTTTCTAAGAAACGTATTTTAGCTTTTAACTAAGAAAACCTAAGAAACGTCTCTTAAATAAGAACCATGAGAGCCGTCTCTTAGCGGGAAAAATGTAAAAAAAGAAAAAAAAAAAAAACAAATTTTACGTTAAGAATTTCACTTTAAGAGCCCGAGTCCCGGGTTAATCATGGCCTAAACCTGTACATTTTAATATCAATCATGGACCAAAGGGACTCTAACTCATTTTTACGAGATGTTGGAAAGTGTATTTATGTGCGACCAATATCTATCAATAACAACTGTTTTTTAAGTAACCAGTAGTTACAACTTACAACTTGAAAGTTGCATAAAAACAATGTAATTAACCAGAAAAACGAAAAAAAAAGGAATTTCTTTGGATAGAATAAGTTTAAAGTGCTTTTACAACAAATTATGTAGTAGATATATGGTTGATGAGAGTTCGTACTTATACAATCAAGGGCCATTACCAACCCGCGGCCGGGGTCAAAACTTTTTATATGTATATTAAACATAATACAGATATATTATTAAATTAGTTTCGGCGCACGGAAGTGGGAGATTTATGATTTATGAGTTATGATTTATGTTAAACATAATAAATAAACCCCACCACATGGGTAGCTGGAAAAAGGTAGGAATAATTATTTTAAACAATGTAATTATTTATTTGAAAAACAATGTAATTATTTATTTTATATGTCATTCAAATATTATCAAACACATAGAAAATTATATAAAATGTTTCCTTACCAGAAAAAAATTAAGATTTACTGAAAATGCTTTTTTGTTTACGGAGAAAATTAAATTGAAGTATTTTAACATAAGAAACGGATGATAGTGTAATACGGCGTACCACACCAAAAGACTTATTTTAGCATACAAATATGTCCATGCCCCCATGTGCACGAATGCCTCATCTCCAATTATTTATTTATATTTTATAAAGTAACATGCAGCTAAATTATAGTTGCCTACACTTATTCATATACACTACACTATACAGTTTCATGTCATGTAAACGCCTGAATCATTGTTACTGTCGGTCTAAAAAGAAGTACTCATTTTCAGTTTGTTCTAAAAAAATTCAAGATAATGTAGTGTATATGATATATTACAAATATTATCTTTTCTATGAACTATTTTTGTTTTGTACACACATATATATATATATATAACATTTTGAGTAACCATACTTTAAGTCCTATCCCTCCCTGCATTGCAGGTAAAATAACGAATTACCTTAAATAAACTGTTGAACTGGAAAAGAAAAACAAATCGTTAATCAATAATCGACTGTTCACACCTTGAGTTCCTACATATCACATTTTCCGCATGTGGCATGATGATAACCCTAGTGATATGTTCACTTATCATATTAATTTAGTCGAACATTCATTTTTTATCGAATATTTCATGAATTTATGTAACAAATTATACTGAAATAATCAAACTGGAAGAAATGATCGAAGCCTTTGTACTAAACGAAAATATTGAATATAGCATATATTAGAAAAATAACAAAGGAAACACTAAGAAAATTGACGGGATGAGGTAGCTCTACTGGTTAGAGTCTTGGGGGCCAATTGTCATGCTCCCGGGTTCGACGCCAGCCGGAGGCGAACTACCTCTTCCATGTCACCATTAGTGGTACTAGGCTTCGGCCCAGGTAATACCCTCCCGAGTGAAGTGGATCGCTGCCTGACCGGGTCCAGGGAATCATCCGCGAAGCGGGGAACCCTGGATTATCAAAAAAAAAAACACTAAGAAAATTCATATAAATAAAAAGTGGGTCCAAGTGCATGTTATGGAATATGCATCCCCCCCATGCTACGTTACGTTCTCACTCCACTTGTTCGGTTTTTAGGATCTCCGAAATTAATTTCCTCTTCCTAAGCCAATCTTCATTAATGCTTCTGCAGGTTTTATTATTATTGGTTACCATGAATTGAAAACAATTCTATAGTGTATTTTGTCTCTATTACAAGAGAGTCGATCATATGCTATGGATCGGCATTGGATTGTCTCTTTCTGCCCTCCATGCGCCAAATTGCAACACCCGCAAGATATGAGCAAATAAACACATTATATGGGATCAAACCATTAGTCAATTTGCTTAATTTATGTTTACTAGGACACAAATCCCATCAACCAAAATATATGCGTAATGTCATTTGTTGAAGCTGCAACAGTATCCATATAAAATCTGTAATCATCTTGAACCGTAACTATGAGAAGATGTACGCGTAATGCAATTCTTGTTTAATTGTTTAAACTTTTGTCCATCAGTATGTAAATTAATGTTGTAATAGTTGACAACAAAAGAACGTAGTAATGATAATTAATTAACCAAAATATAGTTAACTGATAACTCAAGTATGAAACGTTTACGAGGCGCTGAATCGTGATGATGTGGAGCAACAACGGGCCAACTTATCAAATCGTGATGACATGTCAGTGTCAGAAGATGACCTGGCGTTTTCTGATCCAGTAAGAGTGGTTAAGCACTTAACCATTTTATAAATCCCGTTGACCGTTTAGTGAGCTCTCTTTCTCCTTCCAAATGTTTCGTGACATTTATTTTTTGGAAAATAGTAAAATAAAATAAAAAGTAAAGAAAGTTTGATATCGACCGACGGCGCTCCGTTGTACATTTTGAACGTTACGGACCCACGGAACAATCCATCGTTTCTCCTCTCTTCTATTGTTTTTTTCACTTTTAGGGTTTAAACCTTTATATAAAAATTAAGTATGTCTAATATTTTGTTTATTTTACCCCTATTAGGCAATGATTAGCCACAGGCAGAAGGGATGAACCTGACTAAAGTTGCACAATGTTTCTAAAAAAAGTTCATCTAAAGTTTGCTTTTTCGAGTGAAATTTGTCATCCCCCACTCACATTTTTGTTTCAAAGAAACTATTTAGAAGGAAAAAAAGAGAGTTACGCGTAAACCACAAAAACGTAAGTTTGGTTATTGTACTTTATAAAAGCCAACCCGGATTCTTATTTTTTTTTATTCATTTGCATCATAGATTTATAACTTTTATATATTCATGTCGAATTAAGAAAATTTTAGTTTCATTAGTACTTTATGTTAAGTGTGAAGATGAGTGAAGACATAGAAATGCACATGTAATGCTTAGGTAAATAAAGGCATAAAGAGGTTTTGATCAGGATTATGCATTGGATTTATTTAGGCAAACGTCTTTTGGCATCTCTAACACCTTATTGGATTTCGTCACGTCTCCAGCTTCCTTCGTATTTAATTTATTGGATGAATACCGATGATTATATATAATTAATTTATACTACCGGTGAACATTATATTCGATAATATTACTCATTTGCATGTATGTAGATCGATGAGAGACGAGCTATAAACTTTTTAGATCTAAGTATATGTCTAACTTGACTTTTGAAATTCATTATTTTTAATATTCGGTATTGTAAATAGAGATACGCTATTGATCATACTCAAATCCAAATTTGGTGAAACTTTAAAATTTTATTCTGGTTGGTATAACTAAGCATTGTCGGCAAAAAAATATGTGTATTCTAATTACAATGCCAAGAATTGAAATGGTATTGGAATGTTGGATAGAAAAATCTGTGGGTGAAATATACTAACAAAATCAAGAAAGTTTTGGCAAAAGATATCAAAACTATTTATTTAATTCTCTGTAACACTAGATTTGGTTACCTCGTGGGTTGTAGAATGAAAATAAAAGAGGCAAAAGCTACTATAATAATTCATAACTTAATTTTAATAAATTAAGTACAATAATAAGCAAAGGACACAGCCTTGCATTGCAATTATATGATGATAATTTATCATATAAAACTGGCTTTGGTAGAAATGATATTTGTTATGTATCGATGGAAGAAGTAGCCAGTGACGTACGTACTTATGTATTTTCGAATAACTTAATCTGGGTCTCTGTGCATGATAAATTTATAGTACTTGTACAACATTTTTAATAAAATATTATAGTTTAAACTATGAAAATAGTATTTCATTAATGTTTTACACCTGACCCGGATTCATGTTTAAATTAAAAAATTTGATAATCCTATATGTAATTTGGTTTGGATTTTTTTTTAAAACTATTGTTTAAAAATTCAATAAACCTGCAAAAATTAACTAAAACTCGAGACACAACTCAATCGGTAAGTGATCCAATATGCAATTCAGTTTGACTATTATCATTTCTAGACTATTCTAATATTATATTTATGAATGTTTAGATGAAAATAGGGATATTTTGGATATGATACTCTAATCTTGCAAATGTTTGTTATACAAATTATTAGTCAAACTGTTATTTCATCTGGTTGTAAAAGTATTTGGGAAATTTCATACTAAAAAGAGAAACAAACTTTAACATCAAAGGATAGGTGATCTCGATATGTCTACTACAACTTATTATTTTAAGATAGGTGAGTAAAATTATAATCTTTATTTAAGTATTGCTTACATTTGTTATCGACAGTATAAATATTTTTAGTTTATTTTAGATTTAAAAAAACATTGAGATACTTATTAATTCTAATCTTCTTATACTTATATGTTCTAACTTCGAACTTGTTACCATAAATACTAAAAAAAAATATTTGTATGTGAAATAAAAATAAATAAAATTTAAATAATTTATTATATATATCTAAACATAAATTTTAAATTATATTTTTAATAACTGATATATATATATATATACATATTATAATTAATTAACTCATGTTTTATCAATAGTCGGTCCAATAACTTGGTGATTCAAGTAATAATCCGGTTCAATGTTCATTTTGAGTTTATAAACATTGTCTAAAATTGATTAACGACAACTAAAGTAAATTTATAATAATTAGCATCCAATTTATATATATTGGAAAACAATTAGCTCTTACATTGAGTCTACATTACATCAACGTTAGCCAGTGCATAGACCATCAAAATGTTTGTCTACGAAAAATAACAGTATATATGTATTTTTGTGCAAGAATAATATGGACGCCTTTTAAAAATAATGTTTATCAAGAATGATAGTATTTTATTATTTAATTAATGAAGATATTAATTTGTTTTTATGCTAACACCCAGCAAAAGCCTCAAGTTCATTTTATATGCCAACTTTTTTATGAGTGTATGATAACTTGATGATTCAGATGGAAGTCTTAGTAACATAGAGGTGGATACAAGGTAATTGAGTTGGGTATAATCATGTAAAATATTCTAGCCGAAACCAATAAGACAGTCTATAGCCAACAACCCCAGAAGTAACAAAGTTATTCCGAACTGAAGGGGAAGTGAGTACTTACTAATTAACTGTAATCTCTACTCTCATACTTTAAAATGACTTAAACATGCAATGCTAGTGCTAGCACCTGCCAAGAGCCGGGACTGATTTTTAAATATGTAAAACCATTTATTATTATAAAGGGTTTGACAATGAATGTTATTGTGAATATACAATACTATCGTTTCAGCTACCACTTGTGATATCCCGGTGGTGACATTGAATTCCACAGTACTAATCATTGGAGATACATTCACACATACTTCTTCCACAACGCCGATTCGATGACTTCCTGATCCAATCATGTGTATAACAACAATAATACATACTAAATATTAGCTCACATCTATATAATTAATTTGAGAAAATTTTCAGTTGATGATATGAAGCTGGAAAGATGACTACATGCATAGTTCTTTATGGACACTCTCTTTACTATACGGGTTTCTTGGAACTCTTCACTTTATCTAGTTGTGAAGTTAAGCGTGTATAGATTCAATTCTTACGAATGGGCGAAACGTGTGTTTATCATTCATAAACAAAAAAAAAGAGTATTTAATATGCATGCTGAGAGGTTAGGACATAGAGATTACAGTTAATTAGTAAGTAAAGAATGAGCTAACAACCATTCCTAAAAACAGTTAAACTAGGCGTGTTGGATAACTAAAGTATGTAACTATATAATTTTATTTCGATAACACGAGATAAAAGGTTTGTTAACTGAAGGATTTAGAAACCCCTATTGGGATTGCTCTAACATGTAGAGCAAGTCAGGTTGAACATGAGAGACAAAATCTTTAATAAACTAATGTAGATATCAAGCGCTATAGCTTGCATGTCATATAAAATCATGTTGAATGTATGACATGTTTTGAATACACAAAGAGAGGCTTGGGTAACAACCATTGCACAAAACTTCTATTTATTTGAATTTGTAGAATTTGTTTCATGTTGTGGCTGCTTATCGCTAATGGGCCACTACTTTGGGCCAACTAATCTAGCTTTGTAAGAGATGGAGCGATTCAATCAGTAATTCGTTTCACTTATATTTCTAATAAAAGCCCATAATGTTAATGAACCAGGAAAAAAAAATTCCGGTTCACGTGGATTTAGCAATGGTTGTCGGTTGACTCTTTTGAATATACATTTTTTTAGTTTTTATCACAAAATAAATTAAATATTTTTTTTATTTTAATTTTTTTTTAATTTTTTTGGTATTTTTTTAATTTATTTTGTTAATAAAGTTTTTTATGGTATTCCTATGTAATAATTAAAACACTCAGTTTCCTGTTTAAATAGAAAACCAAAAAAAAATCAACTTTCGGATAAAGCAGGAGTTCAGATTATCCTCCTTAACAAGAAACGGACCAATAATAACCAATGACGGGGATCGCCACGTAGGCATCATCATACCTCAAATCAAATCTGGACCGTTGAATGTTGCTCCTAATCCCACGTCATCCACTTAATTAAATTAATCTCATCACTATAAATACTTAATCTTCAACCCTTATTCTCTTAAAACATTCGATTCTCATTATCCTCTCTGAATCAAATCTCTTCGTTCATCGCTTAGAGACACAATGGCTCGTACGAAGCAGACGGCTAGAAAATCAACCGGAGGAAAAGCTCCGAGGAAGCAGCTCGCCACCAAGGTTTGATTCTTATATTCAATTACGAAGAAAAGGGGATCTAGGGTTTCTGATTTGGTTGAATCTTCGAGTTTTAATGATTGATTGTGGTCTTTCTGCGATACAGGCGGCGAGGAAATCAGCGCCGACCACCGGAGGAGTCAAGAAGCCTCACCGTTACCGTCCCGGAACCGTCGCTCTCCGGTAACTTTTCACAAATCTCTCTTTCTCTATAAAGCTCCGTCTCCGTTAGTTAACGGTGTTGTTGTTGTTGATGAATCAGTGAGATTCGTAAGTACCAGAAGAGCACTGAGTTGTTGATCCGCAAGCTTCCCTTCCAGCGTCTTGTTCGTGAAATCGCACAGGATTTCAAGGTAAGCATCTTCTTTGATCTCGTGTCACTGAAAAAGTAAAGATGTTGAGATCATAATCTGTTTTCTTGGGACTGTAGACGGACCTGAGGTTCCAGAGCCACGCGGTGTTGGCGCTTCAGGAAGCTGCGGAGGCGTATTTGGTGGGTTTGTTTGAAGACACGAATCTGTGTGCGATTCACGCCAAGAGAGTCACCATCATGCCTAAAGATATTCAATTGGCTAGGCGTATTCGTGGAGAACGTGCTTAGGTGCTTGTTTTTTTTGTTGTTGTTGTTTTTAAAGCATAATGCTTTGGTGTTATTGATGTTATGACAAAACCGTTTGTTAACTCTTGTTTCTCTATGTTATTGTGTGTCGCCACAATTCCAAAGAGTTTATGATTATGATCAGTCTTGAGAATCACAATAGATGATTCATAACATATGTAATGGAGTGTGCGTTCTACAAGCGTCTGTGTGTGAATTTTAAGTTCGCTAATCAGGAACCTTGTACAAGAGCTAATTAAACCGTTGACTGTCTTTTAAAACATGTTATGACTTCCACAAGTTCTGTTCTTAGTAACATTGGCAGAAGAAAGTGGATTCATGATGAGAAATTTGATAAGTAGTTTGATTTACATGTTTTGGGCCTCGAGTACTCATTGGGTTGTGTGGTTTTAATTGTTTAAGCCCATATTAGTCTTAGTTTTCTAAGAAAATGGTATCGATTACAACCGTCAAAATATTAAATCCAACAGAGCAAGGCCCAATACCTTAAGAAAAAGTTACTGGCCCAACCTTATGGATTCAACATTTATTTTTTACATTTTTTTCATTTTTATTAGAAGCTATTTTTATGATAATTTTTTTTTAGGACTATTCTAGGTATTTTTCAAATATTTCGACACTTGTTCACGACTTTCTATTTATAGAATCTTCCAACTAAAAACTAGTATTTTCTCGTTCATAAAGTATTCCAAAACATCCGCAACTAAGGAATATGTTCAGCCCACGACATCAAAATTCCATTTGTTTTTTTAATTTTTGATAATCCAGTGTTTCCAGTTTCGCGGGTCATTCCTTGAGTCCGGTCAGGCAGTGTTCCATTTGTTTTAATGTAAATAACAAAAGTTAGAGATTCGTGTCCTGTTAATCATGCAACTTTCACGTAGCAATATCGTATCATTATCAAGCATAAGACATTACCAACTCAGAGAAAAAAGAATCTGATAAATCATTTCCAAACAATCTTATTAACATACAATTCCGTGAAATATATTTTGATCACTCAAATCAAAAATTATTCAACAGATTGTTAAAAATAAAAAATTACCACACGTAGACGGTAAAACCAACTATATAACATTGACGATCACATTCACTGCAACCTAACCCAAACACCTTCACTAGGTATATCTTGGTTCACAACAAAAGCCATGTAATAACCAGGTGGTGCAAGGTTCTTGGATCTTGGTGCCTTAACCCTAACCTCATAAGTCCACACTCCTATCCTCATTAACTCAACATGATCAAGAACCAAAAGTCTCTGACTCATCGAGAAGGAATGAGAAGTAAACGAAGGAAACACCATCGTCACCTTAACCGGACTTCGCACTCCTCCTATGGCGAATACCATAAACCTCAGCCTCAAGACTCCACCGTAGTTAACCGTAGAGTGTGATGAAGGACTCATGATCATAGGACGTATACTCCGGTACTGAAACTCCAAATACGACGGAGAGAAGGCCTCTAACCTAAGCTCCGTCGGGAAAAGCACGTCGGTGAAGTTGTAAAACTGGTGTGGGTTGCTTCCTCCAACGAGAACTCTCCCGTCACGGAGTAAAGTTGCGGTTGAGTGGTACATTCTTGGTATAGTACTAGGGTTCTGAACTTGGAATCTTGAACCGACCGGTTTATCGGGGTGATAAAGATCAGGGTTTAAAACCGGTTCACGACCTAGCTCCCAACCAGCAGAGCCTGATGAGCCACCGCTAATTAACAGAACATGTCCGTTAGGTAAAATAATCATATCTCCCATTACTCTCGACCTAGGCATCTTCTCAAGAACCCATTGAGGGTTAGCATCATTGATCTTGATTCTTGCACACGTCTCAAGACCCTTCACAAAAGTGTTGTTATCTAAAGCGAGGACGTACGATCCCTTCGGTGCACCGCCACACACCAGAACTTCCATCTCGATAACTTCTTCTTGAAGGTTCTTGATAGGGAGAAGAACAGCTGAACCACTGCTCGGATAGCTCCTAGGATCGCCTCCAGTGATCTTCGGATACGTTTTCACGACAGTGTTTGTCTCATAATCTAACAAAATGGCTTTGTTGTTAGCGAATATGAATAAGTTTCCATCGCTGTTGAGGAAAACGAAAGGGTAGAGATTGTTCTCTTCTCCAACATCGTAGGTTTCGGACAAGAACGGTAAGTTGTAGAGACTTGGAGCTTTTTCCTTAGGAAAGAACTCGAAGTTGAACTGGTTTCGACCTCCTACTATAATCTGACGACCATCAGGAAGTACATGGTTCGTAGCGTACCATCTTTTGACATGAAGTGCGTTATCAACTTCTCTCCAATCACAAGAACCATCGTCGTCGTCACAAGGATAGAACATTCTAGCTTTACGTTCTCCTTCTTTGTCTCCTCCTGTCTGAAGGAGAGCGCCGTCAGGAGTGACTCCTCCCGAGGAGCACCATGTGTTGGACTCAATGGTTAAAGGGCGGATACGGTTTAAAGCGACGTCGTATTCTATCGAGTGCGCGGTGCAGTCACGTTTTGAAACAACGTCGTTTGGACTGTCCCGACAAGCTCCGTTAGGGAGTGAGATCTTTGAAGGACCGAAATTTGATCGGTCGTACATTATGACACGGTCGTTGATGAGAAGCTGTGAATGCATTGCGGAGATTCCGGCGTCGTTTAAGAGAAGCTGCCATGTTCCTCCGGCGCCGGATGCTACGTGGAAGGAGAGGAGGAGGAAGTGAACGAAGTAAAGGATTTGAGGTTTGGCATCCGCAGCCATTTTTTTTGTTTTGGTTGTAATATTGTGATTATGTCACGGGTGGTTGGATTTTTATACATTTTTTCGAACTTGTGTGGTACATATTAAACGGTCCATGAGAAGCCAGGGAGGAAAAATACCAATATTAATGCCATGACGTTAATAAAGCATACTAATTACTAATTAGTAATTCCCAAGCCAAATTTACTCCAAAAATAATTAATACAACACGCTTTTGTTTTCCATTTGGAAGATTGAAAGCTTAACAAATTTAAATGACAATTTTCTTAAATAATTATTTTTAAGTTTTTGTTACAAAAATAGTTTTAAAAAATAACTAAAATAATTCTTTTTATTTTGAAAATTTATATATATATTTTTTAAATTTTAAATCTTACATACACAATTCACCCCATAATTTTGAACTTTAAGTCTATATTAGTTAATTCAATATGTATAGATATATATCTACACTTTTTAATAAAATTTATTTAGGTTATTTTTCTCCTTTAATATTATTTTGTTATAAAACTTTTTTAATAATATCTTAGGACTGTTCTCAGTTTTAAATTTTCCACAACATAAAAACTGAAATTCTGCCGTATTGTTAAATTTTCGATGTTCTTTCAAAATTTTGCAATTAAGCTTAGTTGACTAACACTAATTAATAAAAACGTGTTAACTACTTATGGAAAATCTTCATCTGCATAAATAGACGAAACGTGTTAGAAAAATTGAAAGATATTATAATTAATTTGAATTTGTGTATAAAATAGGAAATAATCAAATATTATTCTCTTAAATACTAGTACATAAGTGTATTTGCATGTGTGGTTGTGTATGTTCACACTATGTACCAAATACAAAATCGTTAAATTTCAAGTTCATATCATGTCAATATAATGTCAAATAATTGTATTTTTTATATTGACCATGCTATTTTTGGCGTCACTTTCAATCATTTATTTTAAAATATGTAAATGTGAAATTAGAATAGTTGGGTTTGCACGAGACTGGGTTATTCCAAAGTTCTAAAAAGGTCTCTTCTGTGATTTAAACTTCATGCAACATTTTATTCAACTATATATGAAGCCATATAAATTCCACATCCAAAGGGAATATAACTTTACCATTTAGATGAGATGATCGTATTAATTAACATCCGCATACTCAAGGAAAACAACTACATAATCATGCTATCTAGGGTCAATACCTTCTTAATTAAATAATTATCAAGACGTAGTACCAACCTGCTATGTACCGTTGTATAATGTTTCTTGTCGTTGAAGGAACAATGTGTATTGTTGGTTATGATTTATAACACTATCGTGAAGGGTTGAATATATAGTTCTTCCCAATTTCTTTAGTCATTGGATGGTTTGCTAAACAACATATGTTGTTCACCTACATCACAAATCCGTTGTAGTCTAGCTGGTCAGGATACTCGGCTCTCACCCGAGAGACCCGGGTTCGAGTCCCGGCAACGGAGATTTTTTTTTGTTGTATTGGGCTTCGAAATAAGTTTTTAAGCCAATACAAAAGCCCAAACCAATATGTCGTTTTAAACATCATTATACTGTTTTGTCTGAAGCCCAACTAATTTGATTTTATCCGAATATCCTTCCCAAAAAGGAAAACAAAAAAACAGTTAACCTTACCCGCCGCCGGCAAACACCGTCGATTAGAGTTGATACTTCTTCTCTCTCTGGAGACTTTTTGATCGTTGAAGAATGGGAGTACCGGCGTTTTACCGGTGGTTAGCGGAGAAGTATCCGTTGATAGTCTCTGACGTTGTCGAGGAAGAAGCTGTTGAGATCGAGGGCATCAAGATCCCGGTGGATACTAGTAAACCTAACCCTAACAATCTTGAATACGATAACCTTTATCTAGACATGAACGGTATCATCCATCCTTGCTTCCACCCCGAAGACAGGGTACGTTTTGGTTTTAATTGTAAAGTTTTCAACTTTCATTATGTTCTTTAGTCTGAAGCTTATGCTCTTCGTAGAATATGGTGTTTGGTGATAGTTTCACATTATAAAGTTTTCAACTTTATATAGAGATATTATAAAGTTTTCAACTTTCATTCTGCTTCATTGATTAAACGGTTCTTAGTCTGAAGGTTATGTTGGTCATAGAGTATGGTGTTTGTTATAGATTATAAAGCTTTCAATTTTATATATAGACATTATAAAATTTTAAACTTTCATTCTGTCTCACTGATTATGCGATTCTTAGTCTGAAGGTTATACTCGTCGTAGAATATGGTGTTTTGATGATAGTTAGAGATTATAAAGTTGTCAATTTTATATAGAGACATTATAAAATTTTAAACTTTCATCCTGTCTCACTGATTAAACGATTCTTAGTCTGAAGGTTATACTCGTCGTAGAATATGGTGTTTTGATGATAGGTAGAGATTACCTTTGTATGGAGACATTATAAAGTTTTCAACTCTCATTGTGCCACACTGGTTAAACGGTTCTTAGAATATGGTGATAAGTGATAGTTATAGTTGTTGGTTTTGACTCTTTCTCTGCTTAATGATTGCAGCCATCTCCGACTACCTTTGAGGAGGTGTTTCAATGTATGTTTGATTATATCGATAGACTTTTTGTGATGGTACGGCCGAGGAAGCTACTCTATATGGCTATTGGTAAGTGGGGAAGGGTTTCTCTTTATTTTTTTTTAATCTGCAAACGTAAATCTAGTAGCTTTCTTTTAGTTTGAAGTTTGATTATGATGTGTGTTTTCAATTTGGGTGTTAGATGGTGTTGCTCCAAGAGCTAAAATGAATCAACAGCGATCTAGAAGGTTTAGATCTGCTAAAGATGCATCTGATGCTGTATGTACCTTCTATGCCCTTTCCTGGCATGTGGTTTCTACTATGTAGTTCCTAAGCCAGATAAACTTTTTTTTTATCTCATTCGTTGTTTCATAAATACATGTTTCACATGTCTTTTGGTTGCTCTTGATCTGTTTCATTGCGTGCTTTCTTTTTGTTCGTCTGTTGACATTGTTTATCATACAGGCTGCTGAAGAAGAAAAGCTGCGAGAGGAGTTTGAGAGGGAGGGTAGAAAACTACCTCCTAAAGTGGACTCTCAAGTGTTTGATTCCAACGTTATTACACCTGGAACAGAGTTCATGGGTGTTCTGTCTATCGCCCTTCAATATTATGTGCACCTTAGACTTAATCATGATGTTGGTTGGAAAAATATCAAGGTACTGTAGCTGTTAACATTTTCTCTGTCTTCATACGATTGATTTTGTGGCTAATTTTGCTATTGCCTGTTGTACTTGCAAAGGTTATCCTTTCAGATGCAAATGTACCGGGGGAAGGGGAGCATAAAATCATGTCATACATTCGTCTTCAAAGAAACCTTCCTGGTTTTGACCCAAATACTCGGCACTGCTTGTATGGACTGGTATGAGGTCTTCCTTTTTTCTAATTTGTACTTACACTGAAGACGATTATGAGGTCTTATTACCTGGTCATTTTCTCACTTTGACAAGCTTTCATTGACAGGACGCTGATCTTATTATGTTAGGCTTGGCAACCCATGAAGTTCATTTTTCAATACTTCGAGAGGTTTTTTCATACACTCTTCCCTCATGTTTTGTGTACTCTTTCTCTCATCAATTTGTATTTTCTTCTTAAGTGACCAAGCTGAAACCTAAAATGATGGCTTATGATCTAGGTGGTCTTCACGCCTGGACAGCAGGACAAATGCTTCTTGTGTGGTCAAATGGGCCATATGGCTGCAGATTGTGAAGGAAAAGCAAAGAAGAGGTCAGGAGAATTTGATGAGAAAGGCGATGGTTTCGTGAAAAAGCCATATCAGGTTGAATTTCAAGACCGAGTTCGTTAGTTACAGTATTTATGTGTGATAAAATTTGTCAGTTCTCATGTCTTTGTTTCCTTTTTGCCAGTTCCTTCATATCTGGATTCTTCGAGAATACCTGGAGTTTGAAATGAGGATACCTAACCCACCATTCGAGATTGATCTGGAGCGCATTGTTGATGATTTCATCTTCATATGTTTCTTTGTTGGCAACGATTTCTTACCACATATGCCAACTTTAGAGATTCGAGAGGTTTGTGTTGTATGGATTTGAGTATGATGCCCTGGTATGAAGTAATCAATATAGTCTTAGCATTAGTAAATATTATGTTTCTTAATATCTCCAGGGTGCTATCAACTTGCTTATTGCTGTGTACAAGAAGGAATTTAGGTCACTGGACGGCTATCTAACTGATGGGTGCAAGGTGCGTATTCTCACTTGATGTTGGACAGAATTACTCAGATCCATGTTCTTCCTTATCTTACATGGTTTTGACTTTATCCTTTTCATTAATCCTCTTCAGCCGAATTTAAAGAGGGTGGAACAGTTTATTCAGGCTGTTGGGTCATTCGAAGATAAGATATTTCAAAAAAGAACCAGGTTACATCAGGTACGTCGTCTTTCATAAGAAACATACTTTTTTTTTTTGCATATAAGACTTCTTTCGGTAGTGATGAATTATTGATGATTCTTTTTACTGTGGTTTTATATCAGAGACAAGCTGAAAGAATAAAGGGGGATAAAGCTCGGAAAAGAAGAATGGATGATGCAGCTCCGACAGTTCAACCAGAGTCTCTTGTTCCGGTTGAAAGATTTAGTGGTTCTCGACTTGCCTCGGCTCCTGTACCTTCACCATTTCAGTCTAGCGATGGAGGGTCTGCTCCACATCAAAAAGCTAGACGTTTATCTTCAGGATCCAGTATTGGTGCTGCTATTGTTGACGTCGAGAACAGTCTTGAACCTGACGTATGCATTCCTGTCTCTAGAGTGGCAATTTTTATGTGATTTTAACTCATATGTCTGTGGAGTTGAGAGTGGGTGAACGTATTGTGTGAACAATCATTTCTAAAATGTCAGCTTATTTTAGGAAAACGAGAACAAGGAAGAACTAAAGACAAAACTCAAGGAGTTAATCCGTGACAAATCTGATGCTTTCAACTCGGATACTCATGAAGAGGATAAGGTTTGTTCTTCAGTTAACCTTTGTTGTCAATCTTTGGGTCTTCCTTCATTGATGAAAAAGCTTTTTTTTTTTTAATTAACATAGGTGAAGCTTGGGGAACCTGGATGGAGAGAAAGATATTATGAAGAGAAGTTCGCAGTTTCAACCATTGAAGAAATGGAAAGACTACGAAAGGATGTTGTGAGTTTGAGAACGATATATATATATATTTCAAGTTTTGGTACTTATCTGGTAAGTTTCTAATATGTGGAACATTGGGTTGTGCAGGTTTTGAAGTACACAGAAGGCCTTTGTTGGGTCATGCATTACTACATGGAAGGTGTTTGCTCCTGGCAGTGGTGAGTTGCTAACCTTGGCTTGATAGAGTTAACTATGTTATCTGTTTCTTTGGACTAGATTTTATATATGTCTTCATGGACTGTGGTGATCTTATCTGTACTGATAAATCTTTACTTTGATGTTACAGGTTTTATCCTTACCATTATGCACCATTTGCATCTGATCTCAAGGATCTCGGAGAGCTGGATATTAAGTTTGAATTAGGAACTCCATTTAAGCCTTTTAATCAACTTCTTGGGGTGTTCCCAGCTGCAAGGTTAGGAGACAATGCTCTTTCTATCTTCAACCTTCTTGTTTTCTTTGTATGGTTTTATCTGTAACTATTACTTCATTTGGCAGTGCGCATGCTCTTCCAGAGCGTTATAGGACCTTGATGACGGATCCTAACTCACCCATCATTGATTTTTACCCAACTGGTAGTGCTTTCCTTACTCAAAATGATTCACTCAGTGCCACTGTTGGAGCAAGTTATATATATGTATCTCTCTTTCTGTTCTTTTGTCCAGATTTTGAAGTTGACATGAACGGGAAGCGTTATTCCTGGCAGGTAATCTATCTGTCCTTTATCCTCATTTATTGAACACTATCACTAAATGTTGAGCCTATTTAACTTTTTTTTTCCCCTCAAAGGGTATTGCTAAGCTGCCTTTCATTGATGAAAGACGCCTTCTAGAGGCTGTTTCCGAAGTGGAGTTCACATTGACGGTATGGTGCCAACTCTTCACTCCATATATTATGATGATTACCTTCAGATCAGGATGTGTGTTTTTATGAGAATCGACTTCTAAATGTTTTTCTTTTCAATCTGCAGGATGAAGAGAACCGAAGAAACAGCAGGATGTGTGACATGCTTTTCATAGCAACGTCTCATCGCCTTGCTGAACTCATCTTTTCTCTTGACAACCATTGTCGTCAACTGAGTGCCAGGGAGAGAATAGACCTTAAGGTTCAGATCAGACCTGAGCTCAGGTTTGTAAATCAATTGAAACATAACTTCCTCATCTTTTCTGACTTCATGGTTGATAAGTATGAAGGCAACTTTATACTTGCAACCTGTTTCCTGATGTTGTTTGAACTACTTGCAGTGATGGTATGAATGGCTACTTGACTCCGTGTTCAGGGGAGACTCACCCGCCTATATTCAGGTCCCCAATGGAGGGTATGGAAGACATCTTGGCCAACCAAGTCATGTGAGATTACAGACCTAGTTTTCAAAAATGTCATTTGATAAAACATTCGAAACTGATTTCTTTTTCTCTGCTTCTCAGATGTTGCATTTACAGACTTCCGGATGCACATAGTCACATAACCAGACCACCTCCTGGTGTCATCTTTCCTAAGAAGGTACATTAGACCACAATGTCTTTTGTCTGTCATCACTTTTCTAGGTAGCTTAAGTAGGTTTGTTTTCTATTGTCTTTCAGATTGTGGACATAGGTGACTTGAAACCACCACCTGCTCTTTGGCATGAAGACAATGGAAGGAGGCCCATGCATAATAATAATTATAACAATAATAATCATTATAATAATAATCAAGGAAGGTAAGAATTTGTCTACTTTTGTATTGTTGAATTAGTTAAATTGTTAATTATTTTCTTGTCAATTCTTGAAGGCAAAACCCACCTGGAAGTTTATCTGGGAGGCATCTAGGAGATGCAGCACATCGTCTTGTCACCAACAGCTTACATACAAGAACAGACCGGCACGGATACCAAACAGCAGATGCACATACCCAGCATCATCCTGGTTACGGCTATAATCAACCGCCTTATGTTCCACCAGCTCCTCACCAGTATGGTGGCTATAATGCTCCACACGGTGTGCAAGACTATCCTCCACCACAGTCAAGACAACCTCCTTATCAAAGTCGAGGTGGGTACCAACCTCGTGGAACCAGTGGGAGATTTCCATCAGATCCCTACCCGGTGCAGTCACGAGGTCACCACCGTGACAACAGAGGAGGAGGGTATTCTGGTGGTTACAATCAACATCATCATCAACAACAACATTGGGATGGCCAAGGTGGGGACGAGCATTATAACCAACGAGGGTATGGTGGTCAGCATCATCGTCAGCAAGGTGGTGACCGCAACCGTAGAGGAGGAAGTCATCATCATGATCAAGGTCCTAGACATCGATATTAAAGCACAATGGTATACTACTCCTTACCACCTCTCTCCTAAGCGTTTGAATCATCAAGTGTAGTTGTTTGTATCATTAGATTTGGGTCCGCTCTTGGTTCTTTAGTTAAGGATTAAGAGCAGAAAACTATAGTTGGATTACATTAGTTTGCCTGCAACAATTTTTCATTTATTATTTGGTGTATCATTTATTTACCGTTGGTTTTGTATTATACCTTGTTCCTAAAGAATTGTTTTATTCGGTTTATCTTTAAATTATTGTTATTGGATTAATGGTTTGATTTTAAAGTTCAACTTTTTTGGGTTTATAGTACTTTTGTGTTTACCTTGCTAATAATAAGTACTAATGAAAAAGAAAAGAAAAAGAGATTTGCATTAGCAACCTTAATTTAATAACACTAAGAAAATTTGAAGTATGAATTACAAACATGCAATAGCACCAGATTTTATATTCCATTTAAAAGGCAAAAAAATATATCATAACTTAAAATCCATCATTGAGTAAGACACCCGAGTGAATTGGTGCATAACTAGTAAGAAGCATCAATCTAAGATTAAGCTTCAAAATTTGGGTACTGTTGGAGCTTTCCTCAGGCGATTTTCCTTCGTTTATGATCATCCCTGAAGAAAAGAAAAAGAGGTTTCTTATTAAAGACAATCAGAAAGTTTTAAGTCAAGAAGAGTTACAAAAGAAACTAACCTATCCATATGCAAAGCTTCTTCAGACTGCTTTTCCAGCCACTTAACACATCCTGTGTTAGCCGGAAGTAAAGACCCAGCTATATGCATCACCTCTTCATCAAAACTAATCACAAAGTTCGAAGATAAGTAGTCACAAGGTGAGTTAACATATGGCCAACACTAAATATTCAAACAGGCCACGGTTTAGTGTAATAGGCGAAAGAAGCCAAGAGAGAGAGAGAGTCACCTTTCGACTTGAAGGCGCAACATGGTTCCAACCTTTAGTATATGCCGTTTATTAGAGCTGCTCACAAAGCAACCTTCACCATTTCTCTGGATATAACAAAGGATTATATTATACAAATCCAATCAAAGTATATATGTAAGTAGACTATATGAGTCATAAAAAATACCATTTTGTACTTGAATTCTTCACGGATATCAACATCCGTGACCACAGCAGCAGAAAAACCAAGAACAATAACATGGATTGACTCTGGAGAAATCTTAACAATCTCCCCTTCTGCAAACAGTAGATCATCATGCTCAAAGAATATAGTCAAAAAGTGTATAACGAGATTATCTCTCTTTCTTACCAACAAGACTATTAGGCTTTGGATTGAACAGCAGAAGACTTGCATCTACTTTAACACCAAAGTAAGGATTAAGTCCTGCAAGAATCTTAGCTCCTTTGCTTTTGACAGTAACATCAAAAGCCAATAAAACCCCATCAAATGTTTCATCATACCTTCAAAAAACAAAGATCACAAACATATCACTACGACAATGTTTTGCATCAAAGTAATCAAGAAGACAACTTTTCTTCACACAAAAAAAAACAGAACCAAGCTTATATCTACCAACGTTTACAACCCATAAATCGAAAATTTGATTTAGCTCATAAAGCATAAGACTTTAGGTTAACCAATAAATCGAAAATTTGATTTAGCTCATAAAGGATGAAACTTTAGGCTAACCCACAAAAGGAGAATAAGTAAAAATCGAAACTTTTGAGAGAAGATAGGAACGAACTGGAATAGAAGAGAGCTGAGCTCGCGACAGATGGCCTTAAGCTTGTTTCCACTCTTTGAAGGATGGATGTAAACCATCAACTCCGCGTTTGTGAGCTTTAATCCTTCCATGGAAGATCTAATTTCTGTTGATTCGAAAGTAATCGACAAACTGAAGAAGATGATGCCGTCGTCGTCTAAAGGAGATTAGGGTTTTAAAGCCACCACATGACAGGCGAAAGGGTTTAAGTTCAAAACCCAAAAGCCGGTTCGATGATTTTACCCAGATTTAAACCGGTCATAACAGTTTCATTATTTAAACTAACCGAACCGTTTCATATCTCGTTTGCAATGTTTTACTGCACTAGTTAACCTTATGTGTCCCTAATTATACACTTTTTTTAGAAGGTAGTTTTATTTAATTGTTTATATTCCATGTTCTTAAAAAATGATTTATTAACTGTTGTTTAGATTAAATTTAATAGAGAAAATAAACGTAATTCTATTGTGATAAATCAGTGTAAAAAAAAAGAAATAAATACCGTTGTTACAATGATTTTGTTTTGGATTTAATACTCATCAACATATCAAAAGCAATACACAACGTAAAATACACACACACGTAATACAAAACAAATGAAGCACTGTGTGATTTTTAGAACTCTTAATAATACATAAGGACTCACTTCAATGATTGTGGAGCAGAAGAGGTAGTAACAAGACTAGACAAGAGACCAACCAGTAGTGCATTGTTATAAGTGGTCGGCTCGTTTTGTCTCACATTGTCTCGTGCGTCACGGAACGTCTCGTTTAAGAAAGGTCCACCTACTAGTGCACCATATGCTATGTTTGGGTTTGGTTTGGTCGAGTTGAAATATTCGAACCCGTCTAAGCATCCTGTGGTTGCATCTGCAGGTATTGAAGCGCCTCTATGATGGATATATTCTGGATACTTGTCTCCATAACCAACCACGAAGCTCATCCCCATAGGATTCTTCCCCAAAATGTAATCAGCCTTAAGAAAAGAAACTATATATAGTAAGACTTCTCTTCTTTCATCTTATTTTGTTATGTATAGATTCTTTTGTTCTTGTTGTTGTTATTACCTGTGATTTGGCGAAGTCCCTGAGCTCTGTTGCTTTGAATATCTTCCCGTCGCAAGATATCTTATGGATACGGGAAGTGAGCATGTAATCACTAAACAGTGAGGCTAAGAAAGCTGCAGAAACTGATTGTTGCAAAGCGTTCCACTCACTGACCAATACCAAACCTCCTATTGATGAACAAGAAGAAGCTTTAATAAGAAACTGAGAGTCTCTATATGTTTATGTGAAGTAACCAAAATGAGAAGTTACCGTTTGATCTACTAGTTGTAGCTGTTGGAGATTTTGGTAGAAGACCACACATGACTGCTTTAGCTGTATTCCTGTAACTTGCAAGTCCCTTGTTTCCTGACAAATCTTTCTTAAAGAAGAGTAGCCTTGATAATAGTACCTCTGTTCCTGCACGCTTGTCGTCCCAACTGAACCAAGTTGGGTTTCCAAAACTAGCAAACTCGTTTCCATGCTTAGTGACATAGTCAAGGTAAGTTTTGTCCTCTGTTGCGTGGTACAACCAGCTAGCTGCCCATAGCAGCTCGTCCCCAAAACCTGTTGAGTTGTAAAAGTCCTGAACCTCCGGTATGTTGACACTGTAAGAGCCTCTTTTAGTGTCTGCAAAGTCAAACAACTGCTTTGCGTGTTTCAGAAGGGTGGCTGAATACTGAGGATCGCTATCCTTGAACACTAAAGACGCTGAAGCCATTGCTGCAGCAGTTTCCGCAGCAACCTCAGTCCCTGGAGTGTCTGCATCGATTTTAATAAGTGGTCTCTTCCCTTTCATGGTCTCTGGTCTCTCCCAGCAGGGATGGTCTACCTTTGGATCTCCCACCTACATCAAAATATAATCATCAATAGCAATATCTTTAGATACAAAAGCGTTTGCAAACTACATATAGTACTAATCTAAGCCCCAAACCTGAATGTAGAGCACATTATCAGAAGGGTGAGCGTTAATGAAGTAGTCAGTGGTCCATCTTAGTGATTTTTTAGCAGGATCCAATTGGTTCACTACATCCATCTGATCACCATACTCAAGAATCGACCATGACAAGACAGTAGCAGTGAAAGCCATGGGGAAACCAAACTTAATATGATCTCCAGCATCATACAACCCTTTAGAAAGATCAAGATCCGCTTCACTCCCATCTTTAAGACCTGAATCTCCTCTCCAAGATATCTTATTATCCACCAATCTACCAGCTGAATCAATCAAACATGAGAACATCATTAGTTTCCCAAAAAGGAAACACAATCACAAGAAAAATAGTCAGATACTTGCTATGTAAGACTGAATTAGAAACTTAAACTCTATAGCTTAAGAAACATAGAAAAGAGATCTACATATCACACATGAACATTATAAGCGGTAATTAGGTGGATTATTCGGATATTAATTTGTTTTTATATACTTTACATTTATATAATGTATTTATTTTAGCTTTGTTTATCAAACTATTTTGATGAATTATCAAAATTAGAAATACAAAACAAAATTTGTAAATTTATATCATTTTTTAATTTAAGAAATTTAGATCGATGTTTAAACCGATTTAGAATGATATAAACCGATTTAAATTGTATAATTTGAAATTTGTGACTGATGTGCTGCCTAGAATGATTTTTAGAGCCATGATTAAACTGAATTAGAAACACCAAATCTACCTAGTGCATCATGAACATTATCCAAGCTACTGTATTATTTACCAATTTACCAACTGAATCAAACATGCACCATCATTACTTTCCCAAAAAGGAAACAAAATCACAAGAAAATTGGTCAGAATTAGAAACTTTTTAACACATAAGATTAAGAAGAGAGATGTGTTTACATTTCTGGATATCCAAGAACTGTAAGGAGAGCTTGAGAGCGTCGGCGTACTTCTTATCAATGGCGCCGGGAGGTCCGGGGACAGGACCGTCACCGTCACCGTCATCAGATTTCTTCAGTTTGGATTTGACCATGTAGACGACGGCGAAGATGACGGCGGCTAGAACAATGAGCGCTATGAACCAACCGCACCAACCTCTCGACTTCGATTTCTCCCCCATTGAAACTGTCGGTGGAGTCAAATACACACGTTTGGATCTAGATCAATGCAGAAGCTGTTGAGCTTTCCAAGATCTGAGAATGGTGATGAAGATGGTGATGAATTGAATGCAAAGGGAAGGGAATCACTGTGAGACTAACTCCTTGGAACCACTGTGGTTAAGTTAAAAAGTCGGTGGAGTATGAAGCGGGATTTGAGATCTGTTTTTCTCCTCTAATTACTGTAATACCCCTTAAAGAGGCAGTTACAAGCCAAGTCCAACTCGAGTTTAATTACTGTCACATCGACATGATCTGTATAGTTTCATTATTAGTCTTTTTTTTATTTTGTCGGCAAAGGATTTTCATGTAATACAGTAGATTTACATCTATAATCTATAAAATCACATACTATTATCTAATGATTAATTACTAAAGTCTCTTTAGAGAGTATCTAAGGCCATCTTTAACCCGGGTCTCTTAAGATGGGGTTCTTAATTTTTTTTGATCTCTTTTTAATTTTTTTTTTTTTACATTTTTCCGGATAATAGACGTCTCTTATGTCTCTTGTCTCTTATTTAAGAGACGGTTCTTAAGTTTTCTTAGTTAAAATTAAGAAACGGTCTCTTAAGAAAATAAAAATCCCTTGTTAAGAGACCTGCATTAATCATGCTCTAAGATTTAAAATATCAATATTTTAATAATTTTTTATTATAACAAGCCGTTCTTAAAGAACCACAAGAACCACATGTCAAATGATTTTTCACCAAATTCTCATATTTGAGAATTTTTTTTCTTTTTTGGTTGAAAAACCCTATTCTTTAAGATTTAAAGTTTTTAGAAGTTTAAGTTGTTCTGGCTAAGCTATCAGTTTTAATGTTGGCTTTGCTTCCTATATAAGAGAAAACTAGCCTTTGACCCGCGCGCCCGCGCGGGTGTTATTTTTATAAATGTTAAATATTTTAAGCAATTTGTTCGGGTGTTATTTTTATAAATGTTAAATATTTTAAGCAATTTGTTTGATATAATTGTATATATGACTGAAATTTAATATATGATATACGGGATCTCATCTGCTTCGAAAAACATATATTCGGGGATCCTAGTAGTGATTTTACAGATTCGACTAATCGAGGTACAAATTCGGATAGTAAAATTTTAGGTATTGATATCCAAATCCAGATATTAAATATTTAAAATTTAATTATAGTTATCTATGTATATTATATATACTTTTATATAAAATAACTAAAATTTTAATTTTATTAAATTTTAATGATTTTAAGTTTTTTTTAATAAAAATTTGAAATAGACTAAATATATGGTTAATAGTTAGTTTTTTATTTATTTTTAATTAAAAAAGACATATCTAGATATCCGCGTGTATTCAGGTTTTATTCTGAATATCTTAACTCCGAATATCCGGATAACAATTTTACGAATCCGACGAATGCATATCCAAATCCGTATATCCTAAAATATCCCGGATATTTGATCCGTCCTAGACCTAATTGTGTATATGTATTATATGTTGATTAAAATTTTTAAATTTGTAAATAACATAATTTATTTTTATTAGATATATATATATATATATATTGTACAAATAAATAATACATTGTATTTGTTTGTATATATAACTATTTATAATAAATATTAGTATGTATTTTAGTCATTAAATTGTTATGAAAAGTTACATGATTTTGTAATTGTAAATGAATAAGTTCAGATTATAATGGAAAATTATTAACATTATTATCATTTTTATAGTTTAAATATAATTGAGTAGCTTATATGAATATGAATAAAAATAAAACTAATTTAATGTTATATATATGTGTATAATTCTGTTTTTATTATAAAATTAGAAAATACATATACAATATTTTATGAAGTTTCAATTCAAATGACAAAAGTTGTTAATGGGCTTAGCCAAACTTTATTTTTTTCTTGTTTAGAATTGATGTTTGGATATAAGGATAATATCAATGGCATTACTTGTAAATATTAAGTAAAATTAAGGGTTATTTCTTATTTGTACTTCACTTTTAATAGTTTAGATGAATTGATCAGAAAGCTTAATTTGCTTAAGTATGTCACCAACATAAATAAATAATAGATAATTCAGTATTTGAGGGGTTGGTATTATTAGTCCACATCACATTAATTCATAAATAGTATTGGACAAACTCAAAAAAAATCTTGATAAGACTATAAACCCGATAAAATCCTTGAGATTATACAGATGAGGATGATGTGTTGTATATATAGTAATGAGCAGCATGGTTAAGACTGAAAAATTAAGTTTTCGTTGATCATTTTTACTATATACCTAAATACATTCACAAAAGAGTTATAAAATAAAATTGCATTCAATCGAAATGAACAATATTGAGATCTACTTTAAGACATTTATAAATATATTTTGGTAGGATTATAAATGTATCATTTAAAAAAAAAAATGCCCAATGAATAAATGATGATGACTTTAATATTACTATTTACTAGTATTTGAATAATCGTTTATAATTATTGAGGAAATAAAAGAACTTTAGAATCAAGCTGGGTTTTGCAATTATTGGGCCTGAGCTTTACCATGCACTAGATATCGACCCATTTAAATACAGTCCACATACTAAACGAAACCTGAAGAAACGCGGCAACGCCGGAGAATCCTCAAAGCCCTAGAGATTCTCGATTCCGTTCACCAGCCTCGTCGGGATCCATGGAGGTGTGATCGTCATCTTGTTCCATCTCCCGAATCTCTCTAGGTTAGTCTTCAACAATATATTCTTATCTATCATTCGCTTTTGAAATCTCTGTGAGTTTCAAATGTTCGATCATGCAAAATCATCGATTTTGATTGAAAGAAGTGATTTTTAGATTCAATGTGGTGATGACGTCATCTTATTAATCAGTGTCTGGTGTAAAGTCTATGTCTTTGTAATTGTAATCGCAGATGCTGATGATGGACACCGAACCTGATCAACAACCACAAAAGCAAAAGCGACTATCAAGAAAGAGATGGACACCGTCACTAGACAAGGCTTTAGCTGATTTGGTGGTTAAACAGATCCAACTTGGAAACAGACAGAACAACGGTTTCGACAGGAAAACGTGGTTCAACATACGTAACGAGTTCAATCACCAGACAGGACTTAACTACAACAACAATCAGCTTAGGAAACATCTTAATGTTTTGAGACAACGTTATGATTCAGTTAAATCTTCTCAGCTTCATAACCAGCTTGTTATGGAGGATGCAGGATGTATCTTGGGGTTGGACTTGTGGGAAGATTTTGGTGTAAGCCTAAATGTTTTTGTTTGTTTATTGAAAAATCCAATGGTAATTAGGAGTTTTATAGGGGATTACTGATTAGAGGCGGGCGTCTAAACCGATTTTTATAAAAATTGTTCAAGAATTGTTTTGATCTGATTTGCCGCCTAGCTAGCCTAGACCAATTTTTAGAACACTGGCGATACAATGATGAGTTTTTACTTATGGTTCTCACAGGTACAGCCTAGGAGTGAGACGGTTAAAGTCAAGGATTGTCCCATCTATGAGCAGCTCAGCACTATATATGGTGATGTTTCCTCTGAGGGAATGTATGCTCAGTCAAGTCACTTTGAGGGGTTAGAAGAACCCATGCCAAATCATACCTCAGAGAGTATACCAACGCCGAATGTGGAGAGAAAGAGGAAGAGAGAAGCCGATTCAAAGACTTCTTCTGTGCCCCCGAGCGAGATTGATCCAGCAGTAATGGAAACCATGGCAGGTACTTTGTCGGAGATGGTGACTGCTTTGAGGTCAAGGATGGGTGGTTTGGAGACGGAAGAAGAAGATGATAGGTTTAGTATCACTAACTGCATCAATGCGCTTGACGAGATTGAGAATGTGGATGAAGGTGTTTACTTTGCAGCATTAGACCTCTTTGAGAATCCTTGTCTTAGAGAGACCTTTATCTCTCTTAAAGCTAACAAGTTACGCTTGACATGGTTGCAAGTTAAGTGTAGGAAAGTTACTCCTTCAGTTGCACAGCTAGGTTGACTTCAAGCTATATATATATGGATTTGGTTTTTTGTAGCTTTTTTTTTTGGTTGCTGATGACAAATAGTTCAAAAGGAAAATAGTATCAGCTGTAAGCTAAGGATACAAGTTAGTCTATCTTGTTTGCTCGTTATAGCAGAAGTGGGTTATGTTCCAACTGTTTCAGTATGATTTGTCACATGTTTGGTAAACAAAACAAAACAGAATTGTAAAATACAGGATGAAGAAACGTGAGAAGGGAGAAAGAGAGACTCTTCAATATGGTTCTATAGTGAAAGATGTTTAGTCATCGTCCTTGAACTCCCTGAGCAGAACAAGAGTAAGAGAAGAGGTGTGTTAGTATCTTAGACCAGAAAAGAAAGAGTTGGGTCTTTTAGTGTCGTGTGTACCTTCGATCAAGGTAACGAGGTTGAAGACCAGAGCCTTGACAAGTAGTGCAGGTCAAGGAACCAGCACCATCACAGTTAATACAGTTGGAGACTTCCTTCTCTCCCCCACCAAGCTCTACGGTAACGTTACCACTTCCTACACACAATCTACATTTCTCTGCTCCATGCCAAAAACATTTTTCTTTAGACCTACTAAAATGCTTAAAGAGTTTAAAGAGAGAGAGGAGAGACACATACGAGCTCCAGTTCCATTGCAGGGAAAACAAGGTTGAGTATTCTCTCGCTTAGCCTATGAAAACGACACAGTTTCGTTAACTTCATTACAGGAGTGAAGACAAGTGAGATAAGAAAGTGAAAGACTTACCGCATTGTCGATTTGTGTCTCGTAGAAGACAGGGATTCCGATTCCCAATGCGACGCTGGCCACGCCTACAGAGATTGCCACTACCTAATCACTCAAAACCAAAGCCACTCAGAACCTACAAACTCTATATAGAACAGAGGTAAGGATCGAACCGTGTTCGTGTCGACTTCTGCTTTGATTCGTGGATAAGATGTTGCCGGAGAACGAAGACGGTAAGAAGACGAAGTGAAACTGACGGGAAAGTGAATGAACGGAGAGTGAAGACGAGGCGGAGACGAAACAGACACTCGCATCTTCGCCCTAGGTTGGTGTGAAGTCGCGTAAGCGCGCGAAGATGAGAGGAAGAAGAAGAAGAAAGAAGAGTCAGTGGATTTGGGTTAATCTCAGCCACTAGATTAAATCTGCGGCTATTATTTGTTCACGTGGCTTTATTTATTTACGCCAGGTGATAATTGTATGTCGCCTTATCCGGTTTGATAATTGCAGAAACATAAACCGTGATTGGAGAAGAATAACCAATCCGGTGCGAAGAGGGATATGAGTATACGACACACCCGCTCAAAAAATAGAAGATCATCGTAACCGTGAAAGAATAATCCAACGGCCAATAACATCTGAAGGTCGTTATGTTCATCTGGTTCGGATCACATTTGTCATAACCGGCACTGTTTCAAGTTCCAACTTCCAAGTAGAGAATAAAAATAATTTTTGAAAAAAGGATTCGCAAGTCACAGCTTGTGATGTTAATAATAAAAAAATAAGAAAATAAAAGGAATAGAATTAAAGGAAAATTTCATACTTTTTTATTCACGATCAAAATTGTAATAAAATGATTTCTTTTGAATTTTGTTTATTTTTTTTTAGAGCATTCAATTTCATTTACCACAAATAGTAAAAATAATATTAAATCAAATAAAATACTTGACATTATTTTATTCTAAAAATTGACAATCTAGTTTCCTTCACAATCCAGTTATACCCTTTGCTTTTGCTTGTACCTTTCTCCACATTCTTCGTCTCTTTCAAAACCATTCTTCACGGTAGTGTTTGTGTTCGTTTTCTTTAATCAGTTCTCGTTTGTCTGAATCGTTTTCACATAACGTGTAAGTTTATTGGTCAAACTATCGTTTAAACTTGTTCTCCACACTCATCTTTTCCATTATTTCACGACTTGTTAATGGTCGATAATATATTTCATTCATCAAACTAGTTTCACCATTTGAAACCATCCGGTTCTTTTACACTATGAATTGTAGTTTAAAACGTAAAGTCAGATCCGTGTGTCTTATTTTTTATTAGGTGATATTACGATGACTGGATCGTTTCTGACAAGAGGTCTTATGTACGTATGCTATACTTCATAACCCTAATCTTTGTTTATTTGTGTTTCTTCCTAAACACACTTGTTCAAACTGACTTATTGTTGACAGAATGGTGTTTGGATATGCATATCCTGCTTACGAGTGCTTTACAACGGTCGAACATGACAAGCCTGATATACAACAGCTCCAGTTTTGGTGCCAGTATTGGTATATACATGACATGAGAATGTGATAGAACCATTATGTGTTATTTTCTTGATCATACTAGCTAGTACCATGAGGTTTGTTGTTTTAAAAACTTTGCTCATCGTTCAGGATTCTAGTAGCTGCTTTGATGATCTTCGAAAGAGTTGGTGATGCCCTTGTTCCCTGGTAAGTTGTTATTGATCTTACATATTTTGGTATATACATGAGATATGTATCGCGATTTTCTAGGGAATTATGAGGGTTATTTCCCTCTCAAATCGCGTTATTTCTTGTAGTGTTAGGCAAGAGTTGCACTAATATTCTTCTTTTTATTTTACCATTTTTTTTTTTATGTTGAATGAAGGTTACCATTGTATAGTGAAGCAAAGTTGGCGTTCTTCGTTTACCTCTGGTATCCAAAAACCAAAGTAATTAAGTAAAAACCTTCTTTAGATTAGATATAGAGACAAATCATTATTATTTTTGTATATAACTCTGATTCCCACTGGCCTTACTCTCTTGTGTCAGGGAACTACGTACGTTTACGATACTTTCCTCAAGCCGTATGTCTCTAAGCATAAAAATGAAATTGACCGGACCTTGTTGGAGATAAAGAACGGAGCTGCTCGAGATGCGGCAATGATATGTTTTCAAAAAGTAATGGACCATGGTCATGCAAGATTCTTTGAGATATTACAGCATATTAGAGAACAATCAACACCAAAACCTCAACTTGATGATCCAACTCTTACGGTGACAGAAGAAAACAAAGCCATCCACAAAGAAACGCACAAAGATGACTAGTGAGAGAGACACTATTGAGGAAACACACATGGTACATTCCAACTTTGCATCATCTGCTTTCTTTTATTAATATTTAGTAGGAATAAAGATCATCAAACAAATGTGAATGAAAAATAATATGGTTCGTGGTAGTTTCAGCTGTAAGTGGTTAATGAACAAAATAAATAGCTTTTGGGTTATGAGATGGTTATTAGCAGTTTGAACAAAACAAAAAAAAAAAGAGATGGTTACCCGTCTTAAAGGTAAAATGAACTCTGAGCTGAAGAAAAATTGAGACCCATTTTTAAAAACTGAATTTAATTTTGAAAATGTTGGACTCTAATCAAAGCTTAAAAACTAAAAAAATTATATATCAATGAACCATGTGAATGCACCTCTAGAACATGTACGGAGCCGGACCTAGGCACTCATGAGTTAACTACAATCTTTGCGCCAACAAAAAAAAAGAAACGAAGATAAAACACTGTCGAAGGAATGTAAAGAATGAAAGTGCTAATCATAGGACCACACGGTTAAAAGTTGTGACATATCATCAGCATGGGAAAACACATTTAGATTTTCAAAATTTCTAGAGATATTGGATACATGTAAACGAAAGTCCTAAAAGAATAATGAGTTTATTCAGAGACCAGTAATTGAAGACGAATGATGGATGAATCCAGTATTAAAAGTTAGGGACCATTTTTGAATATAAGTTGGTGTGTATCTTATCTACTCAATCAACTGCATTAATTGTTATGAAACTTGTATTATAACTCAGTGTGAACATCTTCTATCTCACCAGTTTCTTTGATTCTCTCTGAGCTATAAAGAAAGCAACACAACAAAAGATCAAGAACATTAGGTAGTCAATTCCAATTCTCACATCTAATTTTCAACAAATTATCTGATTACAGAGTGACTGTGCAAACAGAAATGCATTGCAGATGTTACAACATTTTTAGTTAGCTTTTCCTAAAATTAATGGTAGGAAGAATCTTTGATGTTTTTTTTTGGTGGGAAATGTAACTAAATTACAAACGGTATGCAAGATATCAGATGCGGGGATTGATTTGGTTACTTATAAATAACTACTAACTTTATGATTACACGAAATGGGGACACAATTGTCTCTATTTCTTCTTTTATTTGAACCGTTTTGCTAATACCTTTAAAATCTGCGCTAATATATAACAGTTTTTAATCAATTACTCAGTATCAAATCATTTTAATTAGGAACATACAATAAACGAGAATTTTAACATGGTTATAAAGTCATTTATTAATCCAAACAAAATAGTTCAAAATATTACAAATCACAAAATGTAGTTTTATTCAAGATTAACAGATAAAAATAATCATCTAGAAAAACACGTTAAAATATTATATTAAAAAAACACTATTGTACAAAGCAATTGGACATTTTATTCATTTCCAATCAATGTTCAAAAAATCGTTAGACGGTAACTAGGCGTTTTATAGAGGATTAGTGACTAGGCGAATTATTCGGGGTCTAGGCGAGACATAAGTGTTAACGAATTATTGATTTATTTTATGTATATATATGACATTTATATAAAATATTTTAGTTTTAAAATAAAAATATAAAATTATTGTGATAAATTATCAAAATTACAAAAGAAATTAGACAAATTTATAGATCTGTACTCACATTATTGGTTAAATTGACATATTTAGATTAATTTATACAATTTTAACTGATTATTACTAATTTTAAATAGATTTGAGTACTATAAATCGGTATAAATTGAATTTTAGAAAAATCATTTAAGTTAAAACTGAGTTACCGTCTAAACCGATTTTAGAATACTTCGAGTTATATCTGAGTTAGAGTTCAAATTTAATATTTTCATATGCATATATGTTAAAAAGTTAGGCAGATTGAAAAAGAAAAACTGAGAAAATATCCATAGAAAGATCCATAGTTCAGAAGTTCAATCTCTCTCTGTCGGTGTTTTAAGATCTTATGATGCTCGTGGCTTTTATATTTAATGCAGAGGCACTTGAAATTACACAAAGTGGGAATTGGCAGGGTACTCTCTTAACTGCAATACAAGAAGGGTAATAGTAATACTAATAGTATAAGATTTGTATAAATTTCGAAGTTATAAATGGGAAATTTTCTCAACCAAAGACCAATTCTAACTAGCCACATGACTTAAGAGATTCTTTAACATACGGAGTAGGAGTAAAAATTTCTGTCAGTCGAATAAATTCCACTGTCACCGGAGTAACACTTATTTAAATGTTATGTGTACGTAACGATTACTTTACTTCTCGTTTTGAAATTCAAACTGATAAACAAACAAACACATTTGGCACCACCTCCTTTTGCTCTTTGTCTAGATAAAACATAATTAATAAACGCAAAATTATTGACTTTATAATCATCTCTGATGATTAATATAAGGTTATTAAGAGTGGAAACAAACGAGTGTAACATATGTGGAACACTACAGATGAGAGAAAACCAAAGCGACTCTGGTAAATTCAAGTAATGTGACGAATGCAAACATCTGCATTAGGAGTTTCTCAAAAATTCGAGCTCTCAATGCGGATGACCAGATCTTAGAATTAGTTTTATTACATCCATTTATTCTAAATTTTATGATTAATTTATTTTATGGTTTTTAATGAATGATTAATACAAATTACGACCATAATCTAAAAAGCAAGATGCGTTAGTATTATGCTGTTGAGTTCTCAATCCTAATAACTGTTCATGCTAAACATGATTCTTTGCTTGGAACATTAAACGTAAGAAGTATATTATTAAATGAAATGTCCCATACTTCTTACACTAACTTCAAGTTTAACTCCTGAAAATCAATTTCTTATTAAGATGAAGGACAGCACTGTACAATCATAAAATACTTATATAAAATCAAATTGTACACAAAACTCTATACAAGTAAATAAATTTAGCAAAATTTATATGGAGTATATAAGAAATTAAAGACATTGGAAATTTCATTCGAGACAAATAGAACATTTGGAATACGTAATCACAGTTCCAAATACGATGTTTCCAAAAACCTTGTCTGTTGTTAACGTGTTATCTTGATCGGTTAAAACAATTATTTGACCATAACTTTACCATATGATTATTAATCGTTATTGAAAGTTTGAGACCATTTTTCTGGCTTCCATGCATGGGAATCCCCAATTTTTACAAATAAAAATGAAAAGATTAAGATTGATTAATTTCCAAATTTATTTCCTTCAACAAACTGCTATTAAACGTGAATATACATCTATGAGTATGTAGTAGCGTCTGTTAATAATAAGTTTTTTTTTTAATAATAATAAGATTTGATTAAGACAATTGAGTAAAATAATACTCCACCAAACATGTTTGCGTCGTATTTCATTCTGCATTTTGACCAATGGAAGCTTTATTGACACTGACCAAGTCAGCTCTTAAGAAGGTCAAATCTGTAAAGGAAGATTAGATGTGAAGTAGTTAACTGTAAAAACACATAATACAAGCCAACCAAACTAGTCCAAAAAAAGAATTAATGTCATTTTCTTCTAACTAATTTCTTATCATAAGCACTTTAGAACTTTTACTTCATATTAAATACTGTTTTCTTTTATGGAAAATAAACAATTAACTGCACCATAACTAACAGAGAGTAGCAACCAGATGCCAGCACTAACAAGAAAGATTTTTTTTTCACTGACAAAACAAAATACCTGAACATTAGTACACTAGTTTGCTGTTAAAATAATAAAACAAAACAAATCGAATGACAAGAACTTTAGTGAAAGGTAAGAAAGTAAAACAGTAAATAAAGAATTGAAGAAATATAGAGCCCAGCACTTTAATCTTTCCCTCCTTATTACCCCATCTTGGATCCATCTTCGATATCAACACCAACAAAAAAGCCTTATAATTAAAGAACCAAAAAGAAACTCTCACATTCACTCAAGAGCTTCTCTTTCAGTTTCAATGACCTTACTAACTTTCTTACCGGCAAACGCAGAGTCTCCAAAACACACTCCACCGCCGAACAAACGCAAGAAACGCGAGACCAATCCCACCAACCAAACCAAGAAACCACACAAACCGCAAAAGCAGAAAGCAGTAGTGCCTCAGAAGCAACCTTCTTCATGGGACCAAATCAAGAACCTCTTGACTTGCAAACAAATCGAAGGGTCAAGAATCCACGACCCATCCAAGAACTCTCTACCCGGTCCGTCCACGACCACTCACTTATTATCACCTTCCAAGCTAGGCTCATCGTGCAGCTCCATCTGCAGGTTTCGTGACGTTGCTCACGACAACACTCGCGTGGTTCACAGAGCGGACCACTCTCCAGACGTAGCCAACTCAGCTACTCCTGACTCAGAGACTCGTCTCCTAACTCGGAAACCTGGTCAACACGGTTCTTCTTCATTGTCTCGGTCTCTTACATCTGGCTCAAGTAGATCTAACGTCAACGGAACTTACACGTCATCGTCATTTAGAACCATGCAGTTCCGTAAACTCTCTGGATGTTACGAGTGTCACATGATCGTTGACCCTAGTAGGTAATAAACAACAAAACTAGCAGTAGTTATATTTTTTTTTTTGTTATTTACTGATTTTTTATTTTATTTTTGTATTTTAGGTATCCAATTTCTCCTAGGGTTCGTGCTTGTTCTCAGTGTGGAGAAGTTTTCCCGAAGCTTGAAAGCTTAGAGCTTCATCAAGCGGTTCGTCACGCAGGTAACCTTTATTATTCTCTTTATTTGTTGGGACTTTATGACTTAGCTACAATTTACTTTTGGTGTATGTAGTCACGTTTATAAAGTTAACCCTAGTATTAATACCTTTTTATTCATCTAGTGGCATTTCTAAAGTTAACCCTAGTACTAACACATGTTTTGGTGAATACACATTTGGATTTATAATGCTAAGCAATAATTTACTAATATGCTTTCATGTTATTGCTAGCTTAGTTTTTTTCAGTAATGGAATCAATTTTTTTTTAAAGTGTGGAATCAAGATCAAGATCTCATTGCTATTGTCGGTGATAATATCTTTCAAATAAAGTTAGCAAGATTTGGCATTATATTAGTTTGTAATTAGAATAGATATTAACTTAACGCATCTTAAAGAAAAAAAATACAAAATAAAAAGAGGAATATTAATGGAGAACAGTATATTATGTGGCTTCTATATCGTTATTTTGCTTGGGAACACTTCTGTGCGATGGGACCATTTGTACTAAAAACATGAACAGCTGTTACAGTTCTTAACTAACATCAATGTCCCCTGACAAATCGAATTTAAAACTCAGTTTTTGTTCTTTTCTTGATTTTTATCATGTTCCCTGGTTTAAACGTTGTCGTTTAATTGCAGTGTCGGAGTTAGGTCCGGAAGATTCGGGTCGAAACATAGTGGAGATCATATTCAAGTCAAGCTGGCTTAAAAAGGACAGTCCGATCTGTAAGATCGAACGGATATTAAAAGTACACAACACTCAACGTACGATCCAACGCTTCGAAGATTGCCGAGACGCAGTGAAGGCGCGTGCACTTCAAACCACAAGAAAAGACGCTCGTTGTGCTGCCGACGGCAACGAGCTTCTCCGTTTCCACTGCACCACTTTGACTTGCTCTCTCGGATCACGTGGCTCGTCTTCTCTCTGCTCTAATCTCCCTAGCTGCGGCGTGTGCAACGTGATTCGCCACGGCTTTCAAGGAAAAATTGGCGCCGGAGGAGCCAACGGAGCCGTGACCGGCGGCGTGAGGACGACGGCGAGTAGTGGGAGAGCTGATGATTTGCTGAGGTGTGGTGATGATGCGAGGAGAGTGATGCTTGTGTGTCGTGTGATCGCTGGGAGTGTTAAACGTGTGGATTCTACGGCTGAAGAGAAGAAGAAGGCTCCGGTGGAAGATAACTCGACGGTTGGAGTTTCTTCGAGTGGCGGTGTGTTTGACTCGGTGGCGGTCAACGCCGGAGTTTATTCTAATATGGAGGAGCTAGTGGTTTATAACCCGAGAGCTATATTACCTTGCTTCGTGGTTATTTATAAGGTCGTGGAATCTTGAATATGTTATAGTATTAAACTTCAGAAATACTAATGTTTTTCTCACTTTCTAGTGTTGTAGGGAGATTAGATTAAGATTAATCATCATTTAAGATCTTAATCATAGTAAACCCCATCTTGTTATTGACTATTAGGTGTACTTACGAGTCCAAGCTAATTACTATCGTTGAATTAAGGGCTAGGCTAAGAAGAATTCATTAGTAGAGTGGGCCAAAAGACTGATTAATATCTTAATTTTTATTAAAAACACATTAGTTTTCAATTGTATGATTAATATCTTAATTTTTTTTAAAAAACCACATTAATTTTCAATTGTTCTGTTCATAATGTGTGGGCATCAAATAGTGTGGGCGTGGCAGAGAGTGATATAATTGCTACCACATGCGTATTCAGTAAATGTTTTATCTTCCCAAGTTCTTTACTTATTTTACTAGAGAAAGCTGTTTTTGATTAAAAGAAATATATTGTATGCGTAATATCTGATTTTAATCTAGCAGTTTTTTTTTTAACGACAAGTTCAAAATTAACCCATAAATAGTAAAGAGTTTGCACGCTACGAGAGGCAGCCATTGGAACTTTCCTCGTTGTCAGAAGCTGCTTACATTGTTTCTTGTGCTTCTTGACGTTGCAAATGGTAAACTAGTAGCCGAACTATCATTCTTTATTGGGCCACACTGTTAATACAAAAAGATCTTGGAAGCAAGAGTATGAATCAGTGATGGCTTTACTTGATGCTCCTCTTTGTAGAACGTATATCAACTGCATTGAAAGGGAGATCACAAGATGTTCAAAAGTTGAAGGGAAGGCATCCTTTGTAAGAGATAACCAAGAACAATCTCTAATCTCGTCAGGAGAGACCACATAGTATTGCAAATAAACGAACACGACAAACAATTCATCATGACTATGTAGAACAATCAATCGCTTAAACCAAACTCACAATCAGACGCAGTTCCCTCTCCTGCAAAAGACTAGCCATTCTCTATGATTTGCTTTAAAGATGATCCAGACATGTGTTGATATTGTAAACACATCTTCCAGACAGGTATGTTAGAGGTTTAGTTTTAACTTTAGGGGAGAACTAAAGTACAAGACATAATCATAACCGTCACAAAATCTCAAACTATACTAATAAAGATCCTAATCCAACAATCATTTCACCAAAAGCCTTCTAATTCTTCTATGTTCTCTCCATGTCTCCTCTCTAATCATTTCACAAAAATCCTTTTTATATGAACTTCATTTTAAAGATATCAAACTCTTGTTTTGTTCTACGATAATGTTTTTGAAGCTAAATATTTGCTTACTGGTCCCAAAATTTTAATGTGCCCTTTTTAATACCAAGTCAAACTTTAAATGCAGGACCACCACAAAACTCTGCCTAAATGTAATCACTAATTACAGCTTTAGTTATGCATTACTTATAACTCAAATATGATTGTTTAAGGCTTTAATTCTATAGAGAAACTTCTCTTAGATCGGTCCATGTGGTATCTTATGTTAAATTAACATTTGTTCTGATATTTTCTTGACATTTAAAAGATGTTATAGTTGAGATTGAAACTCCAGGATTTTTTTAACAAGATTAATTAACTTTAAAACGAAACCACATGTCATTTTTATTGATTTTTGAAGCCACTAAAGATTTATTGCAGCTATTAATACTCTTGTGAACATTTTTGGCATGTCCACCCACCTAGTTTGAAATATTCATTTTGAGCCTCTGATATCAGTTTTTATTTATTTTAATGTGGAAGGTCATCATACACATAACATTCTTATCATAAACCAAAACAAATCACACGAGAAAAGAGTACAAACCAAACTGTTTCATTATTGCAAAACCTTTTTCTTTGAGAAAATTCCTCCAATAAACAAAGGGACCAAACTCTTCTTCTTCTTCTTCTTTGTCTTCTTCTCCTTCTTTCTCATAGAAGGGTGTCTCCCAAGAAACATCTCCACCGCCGGACTATTATTATCATTACCCGTCGTAGGGTTTGCAAATTTCACGTACCTCTTCTCACTCATCGACCTCAACCTTGGACTAGTACTAATTGGTGGTCCATCATCAACATGTGGAACCAACACTTCAAACTTGGTTTTGAAAGTAGTATCATTCATAGTCTTTACGGGCTCCTCAGGATCTACTCTCAGCTTCTGAAGCTCTTGTCTTGTCCTCTCAAGCTCTTCCTTGAGAGAATACAAAGAGTTCATCACTTGCATGCGTTCTTCCTTTGCTCTTTTGAGATTGTGTTTTGTCTCTTCGAGCTCTATCTCAATCTTTGCTGGATCCTGTTTCTTCCCATAATCTCAAAATAAGATGAATAAAAATAGAAAGTAAAACAAAGATAGAGAGAGAGAGAGAGAGAATGGGACTTGCCACTTTGAGATGGTTGGAATAGACTTGACTGGCTAAGACTCTCTCACCAAACAAAGCAACAGCTTCTTTGACGGTTTTAAACGGTGCCGTTGTGTCGATCTCTGCTCTCTTCATAGTCTCCATCTATGCCTGATTTGCTCTCATGTGAATAAGTAGCGAGATACATAAGCTTATAGTAGCTCTGGTGACTTTAGAATCGAGTAAGAGATTACGCAAAGCATATTAGTTTCTTCATCTCCACTTCGTCAGAATCCTCTCTTTTTTTTTCAAAATTATATTTTTTAAATGTCTTGTGAATATATATTCTAATATAAATGGTTGTCCATAAAACATCTAGCTAGTTAGAAACATGATGGTTTGAACTAGTACATTTGTCATGTCACAGAACAGCTATTTTTTTTCTTTTAAATATCTCAGATAGCTTGATGCACAAGAAATACACATAGCTTGATACACAATAAACACAGAGAAAAAGAAAACCCTAGCACTTTTTTCCCCTGTGGATGTGGTTCTCATTTACATATAAAAAAAAAGGCTGGATTCAGTCATATCTCACTGACAATCCTTGTTCATCTGATGATCATCACCTGAGAAAAACACAATCTAATATTCCGGCAAAGATAGAACATAACTCTGTTTTTTTTTCTAAACCAACTATATGATCCTTGGCACTAGTTTAACTATATAAAGCAGAGCATCTTCACGACTGCTCGTTGCAGAGTAGCTGCAATGGTGTTCTTGTATCATCGTAGATAAATGGGAAATGGTGCTCTTGTCTGTTCATCACCATCTGTGAACGGTAGTTGTTATGGTGATGGCTCATTGACATTGCTGCAGCAGCAGACATGAGACGATGTTGCTGTTGAGATACATTGTTGTTATACCTAGCCGAGGAAGCAACGTGGAGAGGTTGAATACTATTCAGGTTTAAGGAGAGGTTTGGTTTACTGTATTGATTTGGCACGGTGTTTCCACTTGTTAAAGGTCTGTACTGAGCAGCCCACATCCGTTTTTGAAGCTGTTGCTGCTGCTGCTGGTTTGCGTTGTAAGCGGTTTGGAATCTACTAGCTAGATAAGGAGACATTTGCTGCATCTACGAGATGAAAGTCACAATATTATGCAACTGAATACAATGATTACAATTAAATATCTGATCATAAGAGAGATAACTTGGCTCACCTGGTGGCTAGAAAGTGTCGGTGAGAGCTGGCTATTGTAAGCTGCAGAGATAGGATACTGTGGAAATGAGTTTGGAAACGGAAAATGAGATTGTGCTGCTCCATTAGATGAGAGAGACAGAAAATCGTAGCTCTGTTCATTCAAAAATGAAAAAGATTGTAACTCAAGAGGAAAAAAATAAACCGAAGACAAAAACAGTTATGTGTGTTACCTGTTTCTGAGTAGTGTGCGGACCATAGAGCTCCAGAGAAAGCTGAGTCTTGTCTTCTTCCACAGGTCTTGGATCATGTATCTTGTGTAAATCTATCAGATGTGGATTTTGATACCTGATGGATGGACCAACCTTGCTTTTAAAGGCACTGATCGTTGTCACAGGTTCAGGGACTCTGCATTCTGACGTTTCTAAAGACCTTTGCTCAGTTTGGTTGCTCTTGCTGGTCTGTAATGCTTTGATGAGTTGGCAAATGTAAATGTGAGAGGCACATTTCTTCAACTTCCTCGGCCCGAGTGAAGTATTCTTAGTTGGAGAAACAGCTTGACCCATCCAAGGTGGAAGCTTTGTAGAAGATGGTCTGGTTTTAAGAAAGAAAGATCAACATAAGAGAAGAAACCAATCAGCTAAAACTAAAATTAACAGACTTACTTTGAAAGAACGTGGGAACCGGATTGAACGGTTGAAGATAGGCCAGGCCACAGAGCAAGACCTGTTAAATGCACATAACTCAGTACTAACTCAATACTTATTATCTTACACAGAACTAGTAAGGTAGGTTTTCTCACCGTTGTTCTTATAGTCGATATCACTTGTTGCAGCCTTTGTATCAACGGCTCTTGCCTACAAATTTGAATAGAATCATAGTTTGAATCTTAACCAAGAGAGTATGACTTAGAAGAGTGTTGGTATTGTGCTTACAGGTGCATCAGTCACATTCACTGAGCAGTTTTGCTTCAATCTATCAACAAAACCAACCATACTGAAAATTTAGACAGCCCAAAAAAACACCAAATCAGATAACAGACAAAACCAAAAGGAAAAGTTATACAAGACAAACCCTGTAACGCTACAGGGCTGGTTATGATCTTGATGTAATGGCATCTCATCAAGCTGCTTAGGTTTAGCTGAAGAGAGAACTGAAACCGCAGGTTCAAGTGGTTCATCTTTGGTGGTAACGTCAGTTTCAACAACCATGATTGAGTCAGCTTTGCTGGTTTCTTTATCATCATCAGACAACAAAGGATCACAAGTCTTGTTATCAACAGAGCCAGCCTCAGTAAACATATCAGCTAAACCGAACAAAGTCTCTGCAACTTCTTCCTCATCTTTAGAAATCATCATGGACTCAGAGACAATATCTTTTGCATCCTAACCAACCAAAAAAAAAAAACACAAACTCAAGTCTTGTTTATATTCTACTAAAAAACTTGTAATCTATAACAGAATAAAAAACAAACCGTTTCTTGATTATCTTTCTTAACCAAATAATCCATGTTAAGAGATTCAATTCCGGTTTTGGACGGGTTAAGTCTCTTTGAAGGAGAGGATAGATTAGAAACAGATTCAAGATTCCTCTTCTTCATGGCTGCAAATGAAAGTGCACAAAAGAAAGAGACAAAAGTGAATAAAAGTTAGGAAAAACAGATTTCAGATTCGAGTTGTGTAAAAGAGAAAGAGTTTCCAAAGTAATAAAGACAAGCTTTAAAGATAAGAAAAGAACATAAAATAAGAAGACGATGATGATGTAGCTTTTGATTTTCATAAAAGAAGACAAGTAGCAGAATCTTGCGTCCATAAAAAGAATGTTAAATAGAGATTGCTTGAAAAACAATCCAAAGTCTCTCCAAGATTTCAAACACCATGATCTTCCCAACTACTCACAAACTGATATTTACTGACACTGCACATCTCTCCATCATATGATAAAATTCACTATTATTTGATAATTAAACAAAAAAAAACATTCCATTTTATTTATTAAAAAAAAGAGAAATTAGTAAAGTATATGTGAGAGGGGGTCATGAAGAAGGCACCTGAACGAAGCTTCCTTGGTACAGAGGCATGAGGATGCACAACACCATTACTCTCCTTCAAGTTCTAAACATGAGAACAGAAAGAGAGAGAGAGATTAGTGAGAAAGTTAGAGACTTGGTGTTAAGTATTGATGAAGAAAGTTACCTTTTTTAGAAGCTTAGAAGATTTCTTCTTCTTCATCTTCTGCTTAGAGACATCTTCGTTGTCTAAATCTGAAGCCGGAAAGTCATAACACAACATCATCATCTCTTGTTTCTTACGATTCATTCTCTCATCATCATCAGCTAAACTAAGTTTCTTCAACTTTCCTTTCTTGATCTTTGCAGAAACCACAGATCCTAGTTCCATGAGATTAAGACAAGAAACAGAGCAAACAGACGACTGAGTTTAATATAAAAGGACAAAAAAAAGCTTAGAAGATTTCATGATTTTTGGTACATTTTTTTTGTTGGTTTGTGGGAATTAAGAAATGAAAAAAAAAAAAAGTTTTGGAATTTACCAGATTTTTTCTTGGGAAATCGATTGGTTCCTTCTCCACGTCTCATATCTCGACGACCCATTTCCATTTTCTTTAGATTTACTCTGTCTTCTTCTTCTTTCTCTCACCACTCAAAAACAGAGGAAAGAGACTTTCACTTCAACATCTCTGCAAAGAAAGTCACACACTTTGGGTAAAATAACACAGAGAAAATAAAAAAGAGAGAAAGGTAAAAAGAGAGAAAGAAAAGTTTGTTTCTCGTGTCTCGAAGAATCAGGTTCTCTTCGTGAAAAAAAGAAGAGATTTTTTTTTTACATACAAACCCGTGAAGAACCTCGCTTGCAAAGAACAGTGTAGATCGTTTCAATTTTTTGAAGAAAAAAAAAGTAACTAAAAATGGATATTTTTAAAGCAGTGAAAAAAACTTCATTAATGGAGGAGTCAGTGTTTCTTCAATCTAATCAAAGAACATTGATATGTGTAAACTGACACAGAGAAGCAAAAAGACTCTCTTTTTATCTGTCGCTACAGAGTTCGTCGAAGAAACACAGTTGAGAGCATAGATTCATCACCGGAAAAGAAAAATTATTGTAAGAAAAGAGATAAAAATGAAACCTTGTGTGGTGGTCTCTGAGCTCTGTCTTTGTCACAAAGTTTGCACATTTGAGAGAAAAGAAAAAGACGGATAATCCGAAGCTGTCGCTTCCCTTCTCTCTCGATCGCTTTTATAGATGTCACACACACAAACACACGATATGACAAAAACGCTTCTTCTCTCTCTCTCTCTCGTTTTATCTTCCCCTCTTTGTCTATCCAACGGTGTGTATTAAAAGAGACATGATAACCGTCCGATTTGTTTCGCTGTTCTGCCACGTCATTAATATGGAGATCGTTTTTGTCAGACACGTCACCATTAAGAGCTGAAAAAATGTACTTACTTACTACTGCATGGGTTTCCTATGCATATCATTTTGAATCCGTACTCCATTTTATTTTGTTTTTCTTTTCAAAATAATTGATATGAAAATATACAATAACTTATTAACTTGGATGATTAACCTCAATTTTTCTAATTTTGAAGTCTGTAAGTAATTATTTTTATCTTCTCTTCTCATCTTCTACATTTCCTTTTCTGTTATATTTAGTTAAAATGATTTTAAAATAATAATAATAATAAGCTGATCAACTGGTTAATTAATTGAATGGTTTGAAATTTGTGAATATCAAAATTTGTAATTAATTGTAGTAAGTACTCCTCTGTTATATTTAGATAAATTTTAGAAGAAAAAAATTGGTTTCACAAAGATATTTTTTTTGTGTTTTCTAAAGGTTAAAATTTATCAAAAATTAAAAATTACAGAAAACAATACATTTATTATAATAATTTAATGAATTTTTTAATATATGTGAAAATACAAAAAAGTCTATTTTTTATGAAATAGAAGAAATATTAAATATGCGTGTGGCATTTAATCTCATACGTTTATAGGACACTTACACATTCAATTTTGTTTTCGAACACATCATCATATCCTCAAGTGATATTGATGATTTTTAGAACCAACTTATTTAATTACGACCATTAATAACTAAATTGTACCCCCACAAAAGCTATGATGATAACTTGGCAAAACCGGTCCCATTTGTAACTCAAACGTCTGGCTGTCTTCAATAAATACGAGAGAATGTCACGGCGTTTTTTCTCTCATCTTTAATGACTCGTCCAATCAAGAAACGACAGCACTTTCCCCAATGTCCAAAAAAAAAAAAAAAAAAGCTCAAAGTAGATGCGTGTGCCAAGTGGTAGTGAGATCTCCTCCTCCTAGCCTTGACTCTAGAGAAAGAGATTAAAAAAGAGTAGTGGTGATGTTAAAATCGACGGCTATTTTTACTGTTCATATGTCTCATCATTTCATCACACTGAAATCGACAAGTCAGGTGGTTTCTGCCAAATGTCTACTGTGTCTACCAAATAAATTGATTCTCTCTTTCCCATTTTATTTATGGTTTGTTAAAAAAAATGGAAGTGTGAAAAAATGCTTTAAAACAATATTCCAACTTGTTTGATTGAAAGTGTTTTGAAAGTATTTCCTATGTGAAACAACGTTACAAATAAAATTTATTTTCAAAGAATTCCCAGGATACTAACAGGGCAGATCTTTATCCAACTCGTTTGATACACATCCCACTAACTTTTTCTTCAATTAAATAAAGCTATGCGAATAAACGATTTTGGAATAAGGCCCATATTACGATTTGAGTTACGGCCCATAAAATGTGTAACTGTAAGGTCTATAATTATGAGTTGAGTTAAGGCGCACTCCTGTCATAGTGTAAGGTCCACAAAACCTACGTTTCGTATAGTTATTAAAAAAGAAGAAGTGGATGTACCCAAAATATTGAAATTGCTTCCGTAGCATAGTGGTGTTGCGTTCGTTTCGTAAGCAAAAGGCCGTGAGTTCGAATAGGGGGCTTCAATTCTTATTATTTTTTTCCTTTTGCCTACCAGAAAACATAATGCCTTACAACAAGAAAAGACCTTATCACAATGGAAGTTTACTATCTATCTATATATCCTATAACGCTAGTCATCGATCTATTTTATTTTTTTCAGACGAACCTATATTAGGCATGAGACGTATTATCCGGGATCCGGATTCGATCCGAGATCCGTCCCGGATCCGCTCCGAAAATAGGATATCCGGAGTGTCCGGATCCGAATCCGGATAGTAAAATTTTAGATCCGTCCAAACCGGATCCAAATCCGGATATCTTAATTTTTAAGTCCGGATATCCGGATCCGTGTTTTTAAAATATATTAAATTTTTAATTTTATTAATAATTATATTTGATATATTAGTATTTATACATAAAATATTTTTTAATATTATATTTAAATTTTACTAATATTATATGTCATATATATATTTATAAATTTTGTATAAATATTTAATTTTTGTTTTATTTTTAATTTTTTTATATTTTTAATTTTTTTTAATTTTTTTTTAATTTTTTTACGGATCCGGATCCGAATTCGGGTATCCGCGGGTATCACAATATCTAGACGGATATCCGAAGTCCGGATACCCGGAAGACGCGGATCCGGATCCGGATACTAAAGTCACGGATCCGGCAAATCCGGATCCGGATCCGGATATCCTAAAATACCCCGGATATCCGGTCCGTCCCACCCCTAACCTATATGATATTAATTCATTTACTATTTTCTATGGTATGGATTATATTAGAATAATGCCTTTTTATTTGTTTATGACTGCATTTTCCATTCTATTTTATAGTAAGGTTGGAGATGCTCTATCAAAATATTGTCTATAAATAAAATTTGATCTACGGATAGATTCCACAAATAACATAAAATCCCCTGAAATACATGTGTCGTGCTTTAAAATTTTAAATTTATAAAGAAAAATGAGAATAGCCTAATGATACCCGGGCAGTCCAATTGTTAATCATTTCAAAAACAGCCGAGCATTGAGGAAAAACATTTAAATCAATCATCCATAAAGCAACGTTAACTTTATTTAGAAAATGAAACAATGCAGTGAGTTATTTCACGTAAAACAACACACAAATACAATGTGATGCGAACAATTACTGACAGGGCCGATTACTGACAGGGCCTGTCCTTGGCTCAAGCAAGTAAAACCCATGCTTTAGGCGCTAAAAAGATATTGTACAATTAGAGAGCAACAGATTTAAATAAATGTATTGTGGTGGAGTAGTTCAACCTAGTTTGGTATTTCTGGGATGCAAGGTTAGATGCTTGAAAATTCTTTTATAGGGACAATATATTTTTATTACTGAGTTCGATTTTTTTCGGCTTTAGGCGCCCACAGACAGCAGACCAGACTTGATTACTGACAAACAAAACGAAATAGTCTTGATAATTGATTAACAACCGCAGCCGTTTGAGAGTTTTTAGTTTAACTTAAGGGCACTTGTGGCGACCACCGTGGGTGGTGAGGGTGGCGTAGCACTCGCACTTGTCGTAGTTTCCGTACGTGCCTGGTGGCACACAGTTGCACCTGGCGCAGCAAGTCCCGCACGCTCTGTGACAAAGGTTCGGTCTACTTGAGAGCCTGCACCGTGCTTTACACGCACTTCCACAATCTACAAAAAAATAAATGTTAGTCTAAATATAAAACTTACATGTATATACTATGTATGTGTGCACATATAAGCTAATATAATTACCAATCTTACTGCCGTGACCACTCTTTTTGTTTGAGATTTCCTGAATGGATATCAAAAAGGATTAATATAAGAAGTATGTTTAATTAGTTGAATAAATAGATAGATATTGTGTATTTGCCATGAAAAAATACGTACCACGTCTGCCTGGACGAGTTGCAGAACAAGAAGAGATATGAGAAGAGAAGCAATAAAAGCTTTTGACATTGCCATAACTCTCTAAGGAGATGATTATAATATGATCAGAGATAACTCTAAGGAAGATAATTTGTTTTTGAGTTGTGTCTAATGAGAACTTGGAGGCCTCCAATTTATAGCCCTCCTTTCGATGGACAGCCGACCCCAGACTTTAGTATCTAGACCATTCTTATTTTATCATTTCTTTTAATTAAGAAAAATATATTTGTAATTTGCTTTAGAAGTAAGATAATTAATTATATGGCTGTAACTTGTTAACATAAAGAGAAAGAAATGAAATCAGAGGAATGGACTATGGAGATACATCAAATATATTTTATTCCATTTATTCATGATCAAATTTGTAATGAAATCATTTTTTTAAAAAATATGTTGACTTTTCTATAAAATTGATAGAGTGAGCATTTCATATTATTTCATTTCAAATTTTTAATAAATTAAATAGAATAAATCATTCCACATTATTTCATTCTAAAAATTGACAATCCAGTTGCAACTTATATTTGTATCGTTTACGTATACCTAAACTGCTAAACAGTAAACTCTATTATTGGTTTCACTTGGGTTTGGAACGTTTTGGTTCTACCAGAAATATCCGTTCAGTGTTATATATATAAATATATAATAACTCATTTGAAAGATTTGGTATTCATAGTGAGCTTGTTTTATGAAACTTTGACATAGACATGGACTAGTTCCAGTTTGAATTATCTTTGCACTTATTAAAGGGGGGAACTGATATTAATATTATATAGTTTTTAAAGAAAAGAACTTTGCTAAACATCAATGTTTTAAATCGAAATTTTGTTTGGTAAATTTTAGCAAACAAAATAAAAATATTTAACTCAATCAGTGTTTTGATTGTAAGAGTTGATGTGGCTGAGACAAGAAGGATGAGGAGATGTTGACGTGAGAGGTCCTTCTGAGAATACATCATTTCACTGCTTGAGCTTCTTCTTCTGAGTTATCAATCTTTACAATTTGTTTTAACACTAGTAGTTGTATTCTTATGGTCCACTAATCGCTGTTTTTTTCTCGGTATATTGATATAGTTTATATAAAAGTAATTTGTATGATCTGTTTGCTTTATTAATGAACCAAAGAAAACGCGTTTGTGCTACAAAAAGGAAATTCAAAAGAGGAAGTGATGGATAACTAAATTATTAGGAAACGAATCCTCCAAGTAGTCGATGTGTAAGCTTCAGTAAACCAAAAGTTCGATCAGCTAGCTTGCAACGGTTGGCTTGTCCTGCCTAAAAGGCTGAGTTTATTCGTATGGTGAAGACGGTCTTAACTATATCCTGGCAAAAAAAAAATTATAAGATGTTACAAATAAAAATAAATTGTAAGATTTAAAAGCACGAAAATAGTACTATAGTTAACAAAGTAACAAATGAACTGTGACGACGTTATTTTTTTTTTCGTTTTTGGTGATTGATAATGATAGCTGTTAAAGTGGTAATAAGAGGAACACTACACTATACAGGAAGAGAAAGTGAGAGGTCACGGATCGTCTGTCTTTTGTGTTTCGGTTTTTCACCAAGCTTATCGACTCCAACACCATCCCGCACGCACGCACACGACACAAATAAGTCTATACCATACTCCTTAATAAAACAATAATTGAGGAAATATATGTTCGTATGCATGGGAATGTCACTTCAATTATCATGTCTGACACAAAATATCACACGTTCGGTAGTCGTCATATTATTAAACTCTACGTTAAGTCACTCAACTTCGAGTATTGTCGATCGACAATAATATAGTTTTATAGATCGAATACATAAAGGGCTTCCAATAAATGCAGTACCATGATTAAGCAGCAAATATTTTCATGGTAACAATTTAAATTCCAAGGGACATACGTACTTAGAAAAGAACCGAGGATATAATCATATAAATCTTGGATGATGATTCATAAAATAAGAAACGATAAAACGTAAAGGGCATGTTATGCATGTAATGCACTGGAAGTAAATAGCCTTTGATCGCCGTTAAATCAGAGCTTCTCTATGTGTCTGAGGAGTGTTTTCAAGATATCGTCTTCGTGAATTACAACAGCTTTTAAGCAAAAGAAAAAAAAAATTACAGCGGCTTTTATTCATTAACCTTTATGCTTAACAAACGTATTAAAAAGGAAACACAATTTAAAAGAGAAGTGATAGAGAAGTGAGCTCTTTAGCCAGCTATGAAGTGTTGTTATTCACTTAACAGCTAGCTGCTGTGTAGTTAATCGCCAACCTGTTATTTCTTTTACTTCTTTTATTCCTATCCCAACATCTATTATAACCAAATAGTTTTGTAATAGAGATTTGCTATGATTACTAAAACATGATAAAAATATATTTTTAATCATTTTAAATATAGAGATTTGGTATGCTAATATAACCTTTATTCTTACTTCTTTCTTTTGAACAACCCTTTATTCTTATTTTTATATATTCAAAATAACTGGTGGAATATTAGGTGACATGAAACCAGTTACAAAAAAAAATTATTAGGTGACATGATTACAGATTTTCCAGCTGTAACCGCCGCCAAAAGAGTCGGAATCTTGTTGAAAATAATTTTGGATAAGCTGGAACACTTTTCAGTTAAAATAACTTGCAAACAAAACTTTTAAATAAATTGAAAAAAAAAACAAAAAATACCGCTTAATCATCATCTAATCTATTAAAATTGAAGTACAAATAAAGAATAATCCTTATTTTTACTTAATATTTACAAAGAATGTCACTAATATTATCTTTGTATCCAAACATCTAAACATTAATTTTTAACAAGAAAAAGAAAAATTTGGGCGAAGCCCATTAACAATATTTGTCATTGAAATTGAAGACTTCATAAAAAATAGTATATGTGTTTTCCAAATTTTTATAATAAAAACAGAATTATACATATATATATATAGCATTAAATTAGTTTTATTTTTTATTCATATTCATATAAGCTATCAACTATATTTGAACTATAAAAAAGATAATAATGTTAATAATTTTCGATTATAATCTAAACTTATTCATTTACAATAACAAAATCATGTAATTTTTTATAACAATTTAATGACTAAAATACTTACTAATATTTATTATAAATGGTTATATATACAAACAAATACAATGTATTATCATTTGTACGATATATATCTAATAAGAATAACTTATGTAATTTATAAATTTTAAAATTTTAATCACCATATAATACATATACACGGTTAGGTATTTTAGGATATACAGATTCAAATATGCATTCGTCGGATTCGTAAAATTGTTATCCGGATCAGGATATTTGGACTAAAATTTGAATACACGCGGATATCCAGACCTGTTTTTTAATTAAAAATAAATCAAAAACTAACTATTAATCATCTATTTAGTTTATTTAAAATTATCATTAATAAAAAACTTAAAATCATTAAAATTTAATAAAATAAAAAATTTAGTTATTATATATAAAATATATTTATAATATACATAGATAATTATAATTAAATTTTAAATATTTAATATCTCGATTCGGATATACAGACCTAAAATTTTACTATCCGAATTTGTATTTGGATCACTCGAATCCGTAAAATCACTATCATGATCCCTGAATATTCGTTTTTTTGAAGCGGATGGGATCCCAGATCGGATAACGAATATTGAATATTAAATTTGAGTTATATATACAATTATATCAAACAAATTGCTTAAAATATTAAATATTCATAAAAATAACATCCGCGCGGACGCGCGAGTGAAAGACTAGTATTCCTTTAAATTTTAAAGCCTTTTTAAAATTACACTTTGATTTTATATTTTGTTAGTTCTTTGTATAAACCATCATTATACTAACACATACTTATGAATAAATTATTAATCAGAGAACCCTGCCGCAACGGAGGAAATTATCCGGGATCGGAGACTCATCCCTCGTCGGAATATTCCGAGGATCTTCTTGTCCATCACCTTTAACCCTAAAGTAAAGCTCTTCACCAAGATACCATTGCTCTGCCTTCTGTGATCTCACGTTCCACATCCCTTGATTATCCATCGCTATCAATATCGCCACCCATGAATATGGAAAAACCTATATACCCAAACACAAATTAATTAAATCAAAACTAATCAAAAATTAATTATAATTTAAATTAAACCTGAATTGTCGACCTAGAAACAGCGTCCACTAAGTTATACCCAGCTCGTTTACTCTCAGACCAACCTCCAAACCCCATTCTATTACATTAAACGTTGAAAACATTATTAATCATTGTCATTAAGAACATGATTAAGATTATGTTTTGTGTTTAAGTACCCGACAACCCAAAAGTTGTAACCGTCGATGTGCCAGCTCTGCGATTCATCAAGAGGATTCTCGAAAACTATGTGGACGAAGTCTCTGTAACGTATATCAACCACTGATGTTCCGAAACGCGGCGTTTTGTTGGAAGGATAAGTTGGGAACATGTCGGGGACGATCGTGTTCTTTAGCTGGAAGTGATCGACGAGTTTTAACGGTGTTTCGGGGAAGACAAACGAAACGCCGTTAACTGTGTAGCGGAGTCTGTTCGACGATGACATAACGTCGTTTTGTAGGATTATAGTTCGGGTCACGTTTACGCGTCCGTAATGGTACGAGCCTTGTGGGTTTGGTCTTGCCGCTCCTACTGCTAGGTCCTCTCTGTGACAATGTTACGTTATAGTTGATCAAGAATTTTTTTTAAAAAATTATATGTACCTTGATTGCCTAAAAGGTAGTTATGTGTGTTTATATAAGCATAAATAATTATTAAGAATCTAAAAACACGAAACTATTTATATATATAAAAATTAAATTTATTTCAACCAATTATAAAACTCGCAAAATTTAGTAAATTATTAACAGCTTTAATAAAGATTAACCGCTTAGAAATGTGAAATATCTAATATCTTAAAAACAAAAATACATCTGAAATAATTAAAAATTTATTTGTTACATAAAATTTTTTATTTTAGAATTTAATGTAATTCATAGTTTAAGAGTAATACTAATTACAAAATACATTAATTTATAAATAATTTTATTTATCTTAAAGATTATTAGTTAAATAGTTATAATTATTAAGAATATAATTACACTTTAATTATTTTATTTTTTTAAAATTGTTTAAATGATACTTTTTCATAAAACGGAGGGATTAGTATATGAAATAGAAATAGTATATAGTTTTAATTACCTAATGGATAGGGCTTGTCGAACCGAGGAAGCATAATCCCACGATTCAGGTGCAGCGGGAACTGGTCCGACCGGGTCAACGGGGGAGTTGGGATATCGGATTAAAGCTAAACCGGTCATGTATGAATTACTGAACCGGGTTGAGGCGAAAATGTAGTAGGAGCGGTGACTTCCAATCGGGTCGGTTTTAGCAGTGACTAGAACCGAATATGATTGGCCCACATGGATGTCCAAGTTGGATAAGGTGCGTTTCTGAACATACGAGCCTTCTGTCTCAATAAGGAGCATATCATGGTCCTGGATCCTGAAGTTTAACGATGTCTTGAGACCCACGTTTGATATCCTCAACCTATATGTTTTACCTGTTACAATGCACAAAACAAGACGTAACGTTTGTGTGTAATTTGAGATAATAATATGATTATTTTGACGTTATACCTGGTTGAAATGCAAAGAAGGCTTCTTCGGGTCCATGCCCATTAAAAAGAATACCATTAGGAGTTTCTAAACTGAGACCATTGTCAAGTGAAGCTCTCATACCCTTCAACAAACACCATTAGGCAAACACAAACTAAAATGAATGCATGTAACAAAGATGCATGAGCATAACATCATTGAACAAAATACATATAAGGCAGGCAAGAATGAAAATGAAACTCACCCTATAGTCAGTATAGAACCAGTCTCCGATCAATATGTCAAATTCACCATCGGGTCGAGGGAATGGAATCGGGACAAGTTCTGGACTGTAGACTCTAATTGAACCGTATCCTCCAGCCGCCTTTTGGAGCAGAAGCGACGGGAAGTAAAAGTAACTTCCGATCTGATCCTTTATCTGAAACCGATAAGTCCAATTTGTTCCCGGTAGTATGGGACAGTTTGTCCCTCGAACTCCATCTTGCCACGAGTTTTTCCTCATTTGCAACCCATTCCTAACATTTATATCCATTTCTTTTATTAACGATTATAATTAGAATAACAAAAATATACTTAGTTATTGATCACTGACATAGAAGAAGCTAAATGGATGTAAATAATCTTATTTAGTCTAATCAATGTGAAATAATTACCAAGTCATGAGAAAGGGTTCGGTCAAATGGTTGAAAATGTTGACGTTTACTACATCGCCTGCTGTTGCCTTAAGGATCGGTCCAGGAAACATGTCGTTGATCACTATGACCTATTGATTCGTCATATTATAATTATGGTTTAATTACAAAACTATTGTTTTTAGCATTTAAAGAAACAAACATAAGTGAGTCATCAGTGGAACCTGTTTATTGGCTCCAAGGATGGAACGTTCCGAATAAGAGACGACCCATTCATACGAAACAGAAGGTGCCATGGCATTGCTCAACTCCAAGACGACCAAAGAGATCAGAAGCAACATACCAACGACCGCATACCTCATCATGAACAAAAAACTTAAAGAAGTATTAAAGTAACTTTGTAAAATGCGTGTACAGAGCTTCTATTGTGTGCTAATGAATATTGAATATGTTTTCAACGTAACTATTTTCATGCAATCGCTGTTTTCAACCTAATCACCACCCTTTATGATAAAAATATGTTCACGTTATATGTACCTGACCAAAAAAAACTGATATCAGACGAGCATATGGAAGTATAAGTGGACTTTTCAAAATTTGGGAATGTAAATTGTGTGTTTCTCCCAATGAACTGCACTGCCCTGCACATTGATTTATTGTCTGGGCTCAGTCATTGTACTAAATAGGCCCATTAAATATCGATATAGATGACAGATTCATTATTGATTTATTGTATGTGACGGACGATGGCTTACTATATATTGTAAAGTCCATGTGACATGTCTGATAACAAAATAACAAAGTGGCCTAGCTTAGACCCACACTGTAATTAACTACCAAGGCAACCACACGGATGTTGTCATCAGATTTGGAAAGATGTTAAATACCCTAAGTTTACCACTTAAATTTGTCCATTTATTTATATATATATATATATATATATCTGATTTCTATGTAAAATAATTGGGTTTATTTGTCGTTGGTGAACCAGCTCAGAAAATTACTCGGGTCTTTTAGGTTTGAGTATCCCTAGTTATCAAAAAAAAAATATAGAAAATTATTTCACTTTCTTTTATCTCTCAGTCTTATTAAGACCACGTTTTAACACAGTTAAAAGTGACAATATTTTCACACTTAAGATGAAATATCTAGCAGATACTTATACAGAAATGGTTTCTTTTTGGAATATATCGTTGGAATGGATCAATCAATCGCAAAGATAGTGTATAAGGATTCTCCAATATAATTAAGAGGGCCCGCGATTATCATCAAAGACGTTGAAACGTCCACTATAGTGGTACCTAGCTAGTTGTTCAGAAAATGAAATGATAAATTTTATATTATATGGTCTTAGACTATGAAGTTTGTCATCATTTTGTACAAATATCAGACTCTTCATTATTGTTAGATAAAATCCAGTAAATCACATATTTCTCCATTGCAATTTCTGCAACTGATAGCACATAGATTAATCATAAAAGTGATACTGTGTCGCACGTCTACGTGGTTGTAAATCCTAATTGCGTAATTATTCAGTAAAGTTAAAAAATAATCTCGAAAAACAAAATTTACTTTAGCTTTTTGTAGATATTTTTAATTAAAAAGTGGAGGTCAAAAGTTAGGTGGATATTTTCGTTGAAAAACATCAATCAAATTCTAAGTAGTAAATTCAAACCAGACCTTATTAGACCAATACATTATCGTATAGTTCTAATAATAAACTTATTAGCTCAACAAGACTATGTAAAATCACTTTTTGTCTTTTATACGACATCTTAGTCTCAACTGTTAAAAGTAAAACCCAATTAGGTGTAGACACGGAAGCAGGCGTACATTAAGCCACCAACCTTGACACACATGTGACTCCTCCTCCCAACAGTGAAGAAAGGCAACATGGACTATGGTTCTTTCTATAAATCATACCTCATCTTCATCTCTTTACTCCCCCCTGAGAATCCTCCTTTTAATAAGTGTCTTTTATATAGTATTTAAAAAAAATAAAACAAGAAGTAGAATGGCTCTTACGTTGCCATTGATCTTCTTCTTGTTCTCCCATGTCTTTTTCTTCCATGGTACTACTTTAGCTAATGTAACTCAATGATTATTAGTTTACTACTGTAACCGTGTAATGATTATGGAGTTTTGTTTGGTTATTAACAGGGGTCGAACCAACGAGCTTCTCTATGGTGAACAAATGTGAATACACAGTCTGGCCGGGACTTCTATCCAACGCCGGAGTTCCACCGCTTCCGACGACCGGCTTCGTTCTCCAAAAAGGCGAAGAAAGAACCATCAACGCTCCAGCTTCATGGGGCGGTCGTTTCTGGGGAAGAACACTCTGCTCCACCGACACAGACGGGAAGTTCTCCTGCGCCACCGGTGACTGCGGCTCCGGGAAGCTCGAATGCTCCGGTTCCGGCGCCACGCCACCGGCGACGCTAGCTGAGTTCACACTTGACGGGTCAGGAGGTCTTGACTTCTACGACGTTAGCCTCGTGGACGGGTACAACGTCCCCATGCTCGTTGTCCCTCAGGGAGGTTCAGGACAGAACTGTAGCAGCACGGGTTGTGTTGTGGATCTGAACGGTTCGTGTCCTTCGGAGCTGAGAGTGACGAGCGAAGACGGAGTGAAACAGTCCATGGGTTGTAAAAGCGCGTGCGAGGCGTTTCGGACGCCGGAATATTGCTGCAGCGGCGCGTTCGGGACGCCTGACACGTGTAAACCGTCGTCGTACTCGTTGATGTTCAAGAACGCGTGCCCACGTGCGTACAGCTACGCTTACGATGATCAGAGCAGCACCTTCACATGCGCTAAGTCCCCTAACTACGTCATCACTTTCTGTCCATCTCCGAACACCAGGTAAAGCTCCCTTCATACCCTCCTTCTGCTAATGTTTCTCATTACTTGGCGAGGGTATTTTTGTCAAAACACAACCGACAATTCATATTATCTCCACTGTTGCACCATTAAGCATGAATTATTAGTAGTCTATGATTAAGGTTCGGTGAGAGGACGAGGGTAATTACGTCAAATGCAACATACATCATATTAAATATTTACTGCATTCTCCTTTAATGAATCATTGCATAAGCTTTTACTTACCGTACAACTGAAGTCACTTATGTTTCATTAGATTGTTTGTCTTGGTCATATATCCAACTGGAGATTAGAATCTACAGCTTTGTTGCTTTTTACTGCAAAAAAGAAAAGAAAAGAGATGTGTTCATTACGATTTATTGGGATGTGGATACGTAACGGTCCACTCAGTTACCGAGGGGGAGTACGCGTGACAGAAGCACTTATTATATTTTACCTAACGTCTACGTTTTGTACATTTTTACACGTTGCAGTCAAAAATCATCTCAAGATCAGAGCTCGGATTCTAGACCTACGACACCATCAGGGACGTCGACAACTCCTGGCGGAGACAGTAGGACATGGTCGCCGGTAGATATGATATACGAAGGAGCTTTGGATCAGAGCAAAGCATCACCGTCCACGTCTCATCTTTCGTTATGTGGAATCACAGTCACACTTGCGCTGGCATTTTGTCGGATGTGGTGGCTCTTTTGACCTAACATTTGTCTCCCGCGGTAAACACTGGATCAGGAAGATGTGGACCCTCGTTAAAGCCTTATCTCTTCCCCGGCCCATGTGTCTTTTTCCTTAGAACGACGTCAGCTTGAGACAGAGTTGAAAAAAGGTAACAGCAAAAATGCTCCTTACCCGAAATTACAAAAGTTGCCATTCACGGGAGGATTCTTATTTTGTGGTGAGGAACACGTGGGGAAAAGACAGTGGGCTGCTTGTGGAGGTCAAAAAAGATGGGGATGATAATTGTAAGGTTAGAGAATAATTAGGATTAGAATATAATGTACACTACATAAAGTTAAATCTATTAGTTTAAATGGGAGAATATTTCATTTGTTTGTTATCTAAAGCTGCGTTGGCCATATGAAACATTGAAATGAATAATAATGTAATTATATTACATGTTTTGTTCTTGTCTTATTAACCGTTTGACTTTACAAGCGCATGAGAGCAGGATTAATGGGAGTCTCTTAAGGTGGGGTTCTTAGCTTTTTTAAGAGACGTATCTTAACTTTTAACTAAGAAAAGCTAAGAACCGTCTCTTAAATAAGAGAGCCATCAGATATTCTCCATTACAAAATGAAAAAGTAATGATCAAAACATTATTGGTGATTGGTAAATGGTAACCACTTGCTGAAAAAGATTAGATATAATATAAATTAATGCGAGTTGATGATGTCTTTGATAATGGGATTGAACCTATAAATATAACCAAGTGTCTATTTCATTGCATATGATTCGTCAAAATAATATCCACACGAATAAGCAGCCATCATGGAACATGCTTTAAAATCACTTTTTTTTTACTAATGATTCACAGATTACAAAACAGTTGATAAATCTATATATTTGTTGAAAATTTTCATCTAATGGTTTTATTTGACCCACCAAATATTATTACTTACTCTAGTGAGAGGAGAAACAAGATGGGTCTAATAAATTTAAAGCCCATTAGAGGCCCAATATAAATCATTATCAAACCCAAGAGGAAGTTTGAAATAGAATTCATTTTAATGCGTGCGGATCAAACTTGACCACAAAGCGTTAGGACAAGAATTTCTAGACAACAACATGCGTGAATGTCATAGGACTCAATAAATGTTGTGCAGTACAAGTCTGACGATGACGCGCCTTTGACATAATCCACCATTTACGCAAACGACGTCGTTCTCATCAAGGGTACCACCAAACTCTTCTCTCCCCAAGTCATAAGCAAAAGATCTCTCAAGGGTGTTTCCGTAATTTAAAACATCTCCATATAAACAATCCGCCTCTAGAGAGAGAGAGGGGAGAGAGAGAGAATCATCAACACCACAATTTTCAGGACAACGGCGAAGAAGAAGAAGAGAGAAACTCTTATCATCATCATCTCTATGTGTCTAATGGCGTTATCCGACGCGGTTCTCGGGAATCTCGCGACGATCTACGTGGCGGTGATCATCGCGATCAAAGTCTACGGAATAATCTCCGGTCAGAGCTTCAGCGCGGGATTCGTCGTCGTCGTCTCGATCACGACGGTCGGAGTTTTGCTCGCGGTTACGCTCGCCTGGGACGTGTCTCGCAGAGCCGCCGACGCGGTTTCTCGTTACAACCGCGTTGTTGGCGGCGAGGATCTCAGCCACCACCACCGTAACAATCGCGACGGTGGTGGTGGTGGAATTTGTAAAGGAGGGATTTGCTGGCACGGAGTTGCGGTCCGGTCACCGGCTTCTCAGGTTCGGTTTAGGCTTCCCCAACATATACCGTACGGAGCTTTCTGAGTACGTAACATGTGTATAGCAGTATAGATAAAGACATTAAGGACAATGTTTCTGTGTAATAGATGATGTTGGTGTGAAGTTAAGAGTTTTGTTTTTGTATTTGATATGTTGTAATGTCTATAGGGGTGATTATGATATGTTCTTGTTTTTGATGATATCGATTTTGAGCAATAAAGTTGAGAGCTTTTTTTTTGGGAATTTAAGATTGTTTTGTGAGAAGAAAGTGGATTGGATTGTAACTTTGTAAGTTGTCTTACTCGTATGTCTTGTCTTCTTCTCTTGTTGATAATACAGATGATAGAGGTTAATGAACATAACCTTCTTGGCTTTTGTAGATTTGTCGGTTTCTATAGTTGATAGGTTCTGTTTCTGTGGCAGCTACTAATGACCCTTGAAGTGATTGTAGATTTGGTATTTTCAATTTCTTTGGACAGTGTTATAGCAGTTTTGAGGACCAAGTACTTGATGTACATTGAACTAGTTTATTTATCCAAATACAGAGTAACTCTCTGTTAATTGGCAAAAACCTTGCTGTTGTCTGGTGTGCGTTGTTAAACTAGACAAGACCTTGATTCATAGGCATTGGGTTTTTGGTTCCGGTTCGGTCAAGACCCTGATTCATAGGCATGTATGTGCAAAGGTATGTACATACTATTGTAGAGAATAGCGAAGCTCTCTAATTTTGATTGCGTCAGGACACAATCAAGTCACTGACTTGGCAGGGTTATGTGCACAACTTCTCTCATCGTAGGCCTCCTCCTCCACACGTATCATCACTATGTTGAAGAGATAGATGATCACACTGGCCAACAACTAACCACTCAATCTCGGGTCAACGATGGCCACAACAGTAGCTGCATCCTACGGCTGAGATATTCACCCCTTCACCAATGAGGCAACCTTCGACGTTTGTTTGCATTAGTGTAGAGTTGGAAGAGGTTTCAAGTATACTATTATTGCTATTTGCTTGAATCGCAAGAAGTAAAAAAACTTCATTCATATTCATGAGTCTACAATCTTATTTAATAAACCTTGTTAGATAAAATAATGTTATAGGTTGTTGCCTTGAGTTGTAAACGACATACGTGTATATGTTTGTAGCAATCCAGCATTAACGTGTAGTTTATTAACACCCACATAATGTGATTTTTTTTCCTTCTAATCGAACTTTATCACATAAGGGAAACAAAAACTAAAATAGAAATATTCCTTTTACAAGATTTTTATTGTTTTTTTTACACTGGTTGGATGGTTCTGAATAATGTGGTTCCGTCAAACTGTTCCACAAGCTTTTATTTCTTCATAAGCCTTTTTGTCTATTATTAGCCACTTACAATTTAATATGATCTAAATGATTGTATGGTGTTTCTTTTGTGGGGTTAAACTTTATTGCAGGATGAAAATTAAAAGACTAAAGTAACCTTCATGTCATTATAAATAGAAATTCATTTTAGGCTTAAGTCATCTCACACTACACATATAGTTCTTCAAAAAAAAAGTAAAAAGTAAAAGTAAAAAAAAAAAACATCATGGCTAAGTTTGCTTCCATCATCACCCTCATCTTCGCTGCTCTCGTTCTCTTTGCTGCGTTTGGTAAGAATTGACCATACCACATACACGACAAATTAAATTAGTTTATTTATTTACTGACTATTTTGATAATTAACAATGATATATACATTATATAATATAGAAGCACCAACAGGGGTGGAAGGGCAGAAGTTATGCAAGAAGGCGAGTGGGACATGGTCAGGACTATGTGCAAACAGTGATGCGTGCAGGAAACAATGCATCCGTCTCGAGAAAGCACGAGACGGTTCTTGCAAATATGAATTCCCAGCTCACAAGTGTTTCTGCTACTACCCATGTTAATCTACTTAAATCTTTGGTGCTCATAGCTAGAACTTCTACTTTGTGAATCCCCCACTTACAAAAATTATTTATATAATATACGTATATACTATTATAATTATATATAACTAGGTAAATGTAAAATAAATTATAGGAATTATAATAAAATATTAAATCCATTTTATGTTATTATGATTAGCGAAATAAATGTCATAGCAGATTTTAAATAAAGAAAATATATTGTTGATGCCACCAAAATCTATAATTTAAAATTTTCTTAATAAATACTTTTTTATAAAATGGAAATTAGTAAATATATGTAATAAAAAATAGGTAAATGTTTTTTGAATAGGACTCCTATTTTTTTGGTGCTTGTATATTTATGTATATTTTTTCTGCTTTATCTACAATCAGTGTGTGTTACACTTTTAGTAACTTTTTGGCATGTGCCATATATATATATCATGTTGGTTTTCTGTAATAATATAAACTTTTATGTGCTATTACTGTTTCATTTTGTCTACGCACACGACCATTTTGGAAATAAAGGTTGAGACTTCATTGTCTAGTAATAATAATAACCAAAAACCATAAATAAGAAACGAAATACATAATAGTATGAAGTTTCGAATAAAATGAAAACGTCAGAGATTTAAATCTCAAATGGAAGTGTCGAGAATGTTTGGGACAATGGGACGCGCTGCATTCAAGGCTGGCTCCGAGACTTTAGAGGCTACCTACGTACATTTTACTGGGATGTATCCAAAACAGACCCTCGCTAGGTGAATCATGTTTCCTTCTTTCATGTCAACTCTTTTCCATTCGAACCAATGATCCCCAATTCAGGTTCACTAACCGTTGACATAAACCAGACCCAGGACAAGCTCGTCATCCAATTCCAAACCAAAATCAACTTTTGTTCCGCACCATTTTTTTTTTTTTTTTTTTTTTTTTTTTTTTTTTTTGATTAACCTGGGGGTATCCCAGGCCCATGGAGAGGCCCAGACTAATCCCCAAGGGGAGGTGCAGCCCACGGATAGACCCTCTCTCCGGGTATTCAAATGGGCCCTAAAGCATGGGCCCATATCCGTGTAAGGTGACCAGGATAATTGTGACTTAGTTTCGCGCAGCAGGTGGATCGAACCTGAAACGTGTTGGCGTCCCAGTCCCGTCTCCTTACCACTCGACCACAATCACCCGGTCTGTTCCGCACCATTTTTCTCAATCCTTTCTGCTGGTTTGAATTTTTCCGGCTCTTTCCATATATATGGGATCTCTTTGCATGACCCATACGTTCACCAACATCATTATGCCACATGGAACATCGTATCCCATGACCATGCAATCCTAAGATGCCACACTGGGAGATTAATTAAATCGATTCCCTTGATGGCGATATCCGTGTAATGATCAGGTTGAGTTTCTTGGAGAGGAAGCAACCAATCGATAATAGTATTACCTTTTCTTTTTCCGCATGTTTCTTGTCAACAAGCCCCAGCTAAAACTCATCAAATCGAGTTTTATCTTGTGTATGTAACAAACATGTACACTAAGGCAGATGAGATTAATATACTTGGAGTTTAAAACTCAAAAATATGGTGAAACATTCGTCAACAATGGAGTATGAAGAGATGACATGATACAATAGTTTATTAACCACCAAGAGATTGAGAGAGGGACAAAAATGTGAGGTGGAGGTGTTCGATCTCAAACAAGCTTTTATCTCTTGGTTAGCCTTTTCTCCTCTATTATTAGCCACTTGCAAATTAATAATTGCCTCTTATGACCTAGATGATAGGTATATGTTTCCTTTCTAGGGCTAAACTTAATTGTAGGATGAAAGGTATAAGACTAAACTAACCATCATGTCATTATAAAGAAAAAGGGTTCATTATACAAAGTAAACAAAAAAACAAAAGAAAAAACAAAAAAAAAAACAAACAAAAAAAAAGTAAAAAACATCATGGCTAAGTTTGCTTCCATCATCACCCTCCTCTTCGCTGCTCTTGTTTTCTTCGCTGCTTTTGGTAAGTGATTGACCTTGTCATATGCATGGCAAATTAGGTTATTTTATTTATTTTAAGATTATTTGATAATTAACCATGAAATATATATATATATATATATATATATATAGAAGCACCGACGATGGTGGAAGGACAACAACCAAAGTTCTGCCAGAAGCCGAGTAAGACATGGTCAGGTTTATGTACAAAGAGTGGTTCGTGCAAGAAACAGTGCATCCGCGTGGAGAATGCAGCTCATGGTTCTTGCAATTATATCTTTCCAATTCACAAGTGTATCTGCTACTTCCCATGTTAATCTACCAAAAATCTTGGGTATATATGATGTTTGTGCGTTGGTGTTAATTTACATTTCAATAAGTCTGTGTCACTCTTTTAGTGACCTTTATGGCATGTGCAATTTATGCTTATTTTGGTTTACAAACTGTTATGTACGATGCATTACTGTTTCATCAGGACAATGGGACATGATTTACACATGGCATGCATTAGTATTGCTACGTGCATTTTTTAACACTCGTTGAATTTGCTAGAGAAACTTGCTAGTTTGATATGCTGTCAACGTTTCCATTCTAAACATTGAACCAACGATCTCAGAACTAGATTCACTAATCGTTGCCGCTAAACCAGATCCAGGACAACCTTGTCGTGTGATTCCAAACAAAATAAACTTTTGGTCCGTACCATTATATTCTCAAACCTTTCTGGTTTGAATTTTCTAGCTCTTCACGTATATAAATGACCACACGTTCACTACCATTATTGTGCCACATCGTGTCCCATGACCATGCAATCTTCAGATGCCACATGGAGGATTGATTAAATCAATTAGTTAATAATCACTTACGACTATGTTTCTCTTGACATTCGTGTAATGGTAGAGACTCGTATAGGTTTACAAGAGGAGCGAAGAGAAAAAAAAATGATTTGACAAGGAAAAAAACTCCACAGAAAATATCTGGTGGAGAAAGCAAATTAAGTACGTAAACTATGACTTGGTCAAGATCTTATCCTCTATGACCAAGTCAAACTAGCCGCCCATGTAAACAGAAAATGAACAACGTAGCACTAGAACGAGCCATCGTCAGCACATTGTATATGAATTGGTCAATATTTCAATTTTTTTATTATTACAAGGTATGTTGCGTGTTAATGTTTTAATCCAGAAGACGGTCGTATGAGTTTAGTTTGTGGGGTTGCCACGTTATTGTATGATTGCACAAGTAAAAGACTAACTCGTCATAATTTCACTATAAATAGAGGTGATCTTAGCGTTAGTTCCTCACACTACACATACATATATACATTGAAAAACAAAAGTGATATATATACATCATGGCTAAGTTTGCGTCCGTCATGACCCTTTTCTTCGCTGCTCTTGTTCTCTTTGCTGCTTTTGGTGAGTAGTAATATATACTATCATGTGCATGGCCAAATGTGTTTTAAGTTTCCTTTAATTTTGATGCAATTAACCTTAATTTATGTATATGCAGAAGCACCAGCGATAGTGGAAGCGCAGAAGCTGTGCGAGAGGCCAAGTGGGACATGGTCAGGAGTCTGTGGAAACAACAATGCATGCAAGGATCAGTGCATTAAACTTGAGGGAGCACGACATGGATCTTGCAACTATGTCTTCCCTGCTCACAAATGTATCTGCTACTTCCCATGTTAATTCTACCCGAACTCTATGATGCTTAATATTTGTGCGTGGATTTTCATAAAATAAGACTGTGTCACTCCGTGAGTGGCCTTATGACATGTATACCTATTATGTTTATGTCGGATTGGTAATAATAAAAACTTTATGCACGATGTATCTTCTTGTCCATAAAAATGTGTTAGGTCCCAACCCTGACCCGATACATGGTCGAACGCCTTGTCCATGCCTAGAAATACTAGCGCGGTGGCATAAGCACGATCAAGTTGGACACAAACCCCCATCGTCTGTTGTTAAGATAGCTCATGTTCTTCAGATCATTATTTTATTACAAACGACAAGATTTGGTGTAAAATTTAAACCCTAATATTTTGATAACTGAATTAGATGTCGAAGTATGAGATCAGATGACCGATTGTTATCGTAACTGAGGTGAATTTTAAATTGTGCGAATATGTTATCTAAATTTTTTAGAACATTTACATAGGATTCACCATATTGGTTTAACACTGTCAATAATTTTTCTTGTTGAAATATATATATATATGCATTGATTAATCTACAAAAATAGATACAATGTTTTTTGAAAAGTAAAACAGAGCAGGGCAAAACCAGAGTACAGTTTCTTCAAAATTATGCAATAAAAGAGCAAAACAAAGCATAACCTAAGCAGGTCATTTTGCAGCGATCGCGATTGAGTTTATAGAACGGTAACAAACATCAGTATAGAGTGAAATTTTCTTTTCTTTCTACTCAAGCAAATGACAATAATAGTATTCTTGAATCATATTCCACCTCTACACTAATGCAACAAACATCGAAAATCTCTTAAGACTATTGTTTAACTAACTTGATCATTGATTCTAAGTACCTCCACTGGGAAGATATTCTCAAGTATCTAAAAAAATTAAGACTGAAAAGAAGTTTTTCAATAAAACTTCTAAGAACCCTGGTTGACAAAAGAAACTTCTAAGAACCCTATAAAATCAACTCATTTCTAGTAGTAATAGATGAGTTTACCACGCCAACATGTTTTAAATTTGATCCACTTGTTGTTTGAAATAAAATCATAGTTTGTGGACACACATACATATATGAATCCTTACATTTGGTTCATTTGCATATTCAGAGAAAAAAATTATCCATGAAGTGCACTTGTTCTCAAAAGATCAATATTGACTTTTTGATAGGTTCAAAATACCTTAAGTTAATATAAAAAACTAACCCATTTGTTTTGTTTTAGTGGTTTGATATTTTTAAAAATATTAAAATTTAATTATATTAAAATATTATATTATGAGAATCCTATTTTGAGACCTCTAGGAGGTGCTCTTATCTTCTTGAGCCTTGGCCGACTCAAATAACTAGCCGCCCATGTGAACAATTGATGTAGCTTTGGCTCAAAGGCAAACCACTGCTTAGGTTGCATTGGGTAGATCATGCATCAAACGTAGAGATATCAAATATGTGGTGGAGCAAACAGCCACAACTATTGGTTAGTCAACATGTCTAGTAATCGACTCCAGTGACTTAAGACCATGATTATAGGGGTTTCTTAAGTGGGTTTTTAAGGGGTGGATAAAGAATGGAGCCCACAAAAAATAAAAAATCATTTTTCAAACTTGCTAATTAAGAACCTATTTTAGCATGATTCTTATATTGTTCGCGGGTCCCACTAACACGTGGCAGCCCACGATTGGTTCATTATTTTTACAAAAAAATCAAAAAAAAAAATTTAAGAAATTCTATAGAGTTTTTGGGTTAATGATGCCCTAAATGTCAGTAATGTGTTCTTTTGTGGTAAATTTTATTGTAGGATTTTTGATCCCCCCCCCAAAAAAAAAACTTTATTGTAGGATGAAAAGTAAAAGATTAAACTAAGGCCAACTCCCATGGTGGATTAAGGAGAGTTTCTAACTAATTAAAAAAAAATCAAAATATCAAAAAGCAGGACAAAATGGTAGAACATATCATATCAAAAATCAGGACAAAATGGTAGAACATACTATATTGATCATACGACAGAGTATAGTAGCATCATGGTAGAACATATTATATTTTAAATAAATAAAAATATGAATGGATGAGGAAAGAAGCTCCATAGAAAAAGAAATCTGGTGGAGAAAGCAAATTGGTGAAGATTTATTAGTATATTGACCAAAAACTATGTCTTGCCAAGATATTATCCTCATGTACACCGCGAATGAACAACGTAGCATAGTCAAAATAAACTGTAGTAATATTTTGGTTCGTTTGAAAGATATAGTCAAAATAAACTGCATGGATGAAAAGATGCAAATGAAGAAATGACCATATGGGTAAAAAGCATCGAGGGGCAGAAACCTTGGCTTTTAGACTGAAACTCAAGTGGATTTTTTTTCTTCTATTTGTGGCAATAACCAAGTTCGTAGATACTTAACAAAACTGGTTTTGGTTTAATTAGAGTTAACCATTTTAGTTTGTATGCGTTCTTTGATAAAACCAAACGTCTATGGTCCTATTTTTTAAAAGAAAAATTACATAAATATAAACACTCAAGTTTTATTAAAAAAAATTAAAATCTTTATTAAATCGTTTACAATCCCTCTCTCCCTCTCTATAGAAAAGAATTTCTATACCAGTTATGTTTTATTTTTGTTTTTCTGATGTTTGGGTAGATTCACTAACAAAAGAAACAAGAAACAAAAGTTGTATTTTCTCTTATATAGATCAAACACACATAGATGAAAGTATTTTTCGAAAAATCGATTTGTCTAAACACAATTTGATCTAGTTAAATGGGTAACAGACCAAAAAAAAATGTGTGTTCTTCTGAGCTTACTACTTGTCTGCAGCTCGTGCTGGGCCTCTCTTAGTAGGGCAACGAAGCAAGATGTTGGTACGTGGCTTTTATTATCAAAGTTTGCGGATAAGGCGATGAAGTTGAAAACAATTTTTCTTTCAATACGTTTTTATATTATTTTTCTTTTAAACTCGGTTTTCTCATCTCTGTGGTGCGAATTAAAATTTAAACCAAATAAAATTTAAAATATATTACATACCTATGTGTGGGTGAGACTTAACAAAAAAAACATATTGTACGTACAAGAAACAAAATAATACTAATTTGAAATAGTTAACACAAAAGATTGAAATTTGTTCAAATCCACTTTGTAGGTAGAGTAACGCTACGTTTGGAATTTTTATTTGATGGGGTTCTATCAATAACAAGGAAATATCCAAGTTCAATTTAAATGCAATGTGGTCGTGACAAACCACTACCACTTGTGTAACCTAGGTTCGGTGAAGATATATAACCTCTTGACCAAGTCAAATAAGCCAGCTTTGTGAAGACTCATCTTTAGCCACCGACTCAAAATGCAAATGAACAATTTAGTGAAACGATTCACTGACCAGCACACTGTTTATGATTTTTTCAAACATCTTATCGTCTATCATATGTGCTACTTGCGTGTTAACATTGTATACTAGAAGACGGTGTATCGTCATTTTTTCTCTACTATAAATAGGGCTTGATCGTAAGCTTATTTCTTCACACTTCACACACATATATATCTACACTGAAAACTAAGTTTTAATAGTGATCATGGCTAAGTTTGCTTCCATCATCGCCTTTCTTTTCACTGCTCTTGTTCTTTTTGCTGCTTTCGGTGAGTAATGCCCTAACTTAATTATCACATGCATGGAAAATTTTAGATTTTTTCTTCTTTTTTTTTCCATATTATTTGATGATTAAACTTGTGAGATATTATGTATCTACAGAAGCACCAACAATGGTGGAAGCACAGAGGTTGTGCGAGAGGCCAAGTGGGACGTGGTCAGGAGTCTGTGGAAACAATAACGCATGCAGGAACCAGTGCATTAATCTTGAGAAAGCACGACATGGATCTTGCAACTATGTCTTCCCAGCTCACAAGTGCATCTGCTACTTCCCTTGTTAACTTATCTGCACACTCTTTTGTGGTTACTTTTGTGTCATTTACATAAAATAAGTCTGTGTCACTATCAATGAGTGATTTTACGACATGCACCAGATATGTTTATGTTGGTTTTGTTATAATATAAAGTTTATGTACCATGAAAATTGCATAGACTCAATGCATGTTCCCACTAAAAATGTATCAGTTTACGTGACTGAACACAAAGATTGTACTATTAGAGTCTGAGATACGGTGTCTACGATAACCCTCCACAGTTACGTATGGCCCAGTGTCTCAACCATGGTTTTAATTTGACACAACTATGGACCTATGATCATGATATTTCAGAAGTAACGTTGTAGGCCTGAATTCACTAATGGGCCTCCAGTGAGCCTTCATTTTTATTGTTTTTCTTTTATTAGCTTCCCCAATTGTGTTGGTGTTTTGTGGGCTTTGTGTTATGGACGGACCACAAATTCAAGCATGTGGCATCAGTTACAAGCATTCAAATTCATGATTCATACATGCTAAGTTTTTTTTTTGAAAATATACATGTTAAGTTTAAAATAAAATTTATTTCATGTCAGAATAAATTAATACGGTGAAGGTGGTGTTGGTGAATGGTGAAAGAGTAGGTGGAAGCGTAAAGCTAACTCTAACACCTTTGTTTCATTTCATATGATTGCATGTTAGCTCATACCTTCCCCCATTAAATAGTTAATCACCCGTTTGTGATGTGTCGTTTTGCTCATTGGCCGGTACGTTGAATGAGAGTTGAGCACGTTCTTGAAAGATTTTTTTTTTGTCGTAAAGATGAAGACACCCCTCTCAAAACCATGATAACAAAAATACTCATGACAAAAATAAAAAGTATTTATTAAACAGAATTTGAAAGGAATGTAATGGTGCCGTAACACTAAGTCGCACGTTCTTGACGAGAGTTGGTCCAGTCAAAATGATTAATACTTTAATTCTGCCTCCCCATACTTTGGTCCATTGTTTTTATGTTTAATCTTTAATTACAATCTTCAATCATTTGCTTCCTTTTTGTTTATGTAATTTTGAAGATTGTAATTAACGAATCAATCTTTAAAGAAATAACCAGTGGATTAGGTTATTGTGTTGGTGATAGTTGGCTATCTTAAACTGATACTCTGTTCCAAAATACTCATTCCATTTCATATTAAGAAAACGCATCAAATCTTTATAATAAATATATCGTTTTCTGTAATTTTTAAATTTTTATAGTTTTTGATTAATACTAACTCAATAAAATTAATTATTTTTTTTGAAATTTACAATATTATCATAAAAAATAAAAAAAATATTTATGAAACATTTTTTTTCTAAAACATATATTATAATGAAACGGAGTGAGTATATGATATTTTAGATAAAAACATAAAAATTAATCTGATTTTAAAATATTATTAAAATAGAAATTAAAACCAAGATTAGAAAATATAACTGATTATAAAATCTTAGAATTAAATTAAAATTTATCTAAACTATCAAAACATAAGAAATTATATTTAAAACAAATTCTCTTAAACATATTAGTATACAACTTTCTCATTCAAATTCAAAAATTAAAGTGAGGAAAGTAATGTATTTAAAGAAAGAAAGTGGGGGGTGAGTGTAAATGATAAGGTGTTGTTTGGTGTACCAATAGCTGGCGTAGGCTGTATCTAAAAAAGCTCATCTCAAAGTCACCAACCCAACGGCCCTAAAACTAAAACAAATATTAATCTCTCATCCAACGAACATTAACATACATCCCTTCATTGCTTTTCTTTTCAGTTCTTTGTGCATTCTTCAATTCTAATTTTAGGGTTTTTTTTTTCTAGTAGAAAAGGCTGTGACTTTTTGATTCTTAGTAATGGCTGGGCTTTGAGGAAGACAAGAAGAAGTTTCTGTTTTTGAATTTGCGGCGGAGATGAGTGCTTCGAGGTTTATAAAGTGTGTCACCGTTGGCGATGGTGCCGTCGGAAAAACCTGTATGCTGATCTCTTACACCAGCAACACTTTCCCTACGGTAAGAAAGGCTCCACCTTTGTTTCTTTTTTTGCTCTCAATAGGGTTCTTGAAGCTTCTGTGACAATGGGGTTTAGGTGATAAAGCTTTAAAATGTCAAAAGTTTTGTTCTTTTTGGTAAAGATGATCTGAAACTTATCATTATGAAGTCAAAGAGTTATCCTTTTAGCATAAAGCTTGTCTCTTTATGTTGTGTGTGTTAATGAAGGATCTGTAACTCTGATGACATGTGTATTTGACTTTATCAGGACTATGTTCCAACTGTTTTCGACAACTTCAGTGCTAACGTGGTTGTAGATGGCAACACTGTGAATCTTGGATTGTGGGATACAGCTGGTAATACATCCCTTTTTGAAACCACCCATCAAGTCTGGTTTCTTGTTTTTTTTTTCTGGGGGACTAAGTCTTCTTGGGGGTTTGGTGTGCAGGTCAAGAAGACTATAACAGGTTAAGACCATTGAGTTACCGTGGTGCTGATGTCTTCATTCTTGCTTTCTCTCTTATTAGCAAAGCTAGCTACGAGAATATAGCCAAGAAGGTTTGTCTCTTTTCTTCTTCAAACTTTCTTCTGATGAGCTACTTGTGAATTGCTTTTGTTTTGGGATCGCAGTGGATTCCTGAGCTTAGGCATTATGCTCCTGGCGTGCCTATTATCCTCGTTGGAACAAAACTCGGTATCGACTCTCTTCTTGTCTAAAACTCTTCCCTGATAATAAGAAGAAAAAAAACTTATAAGTGGAATTTGCAGATCTTCGAGATGACAAGCAGTTCTTCATAGACCATCCAGGCGCAGTGCCAATTACTACAAACCAGGTAGGTAACTTCCACATTCCAAATATTCTTTCACACACGAGTCGAGTGTCACAGATGAGATGAGTGTTAAGTGTTTTGTCTGCAGGGAGAGGAACTAAAGAAACTGATAGGATCTCCGGTTTACATTGAATGTAGTTCAAAGACGCAGCAGGTACACACATACTCATTATAATTTATTTATTTTATCTCAGATGTCTGTTTGTTTGTGGTTCTGTATGACTGAGAGTGTTGGGGGGGTTTTGCAGAACGTGAAAGCAGTCTTTGACGCAGCTATAAAAGTGGTGCTTCAGCCACCCAAGTCAAAGAAGAAGAAAAAGAACAAGAATCGTTGCGCATTCTTGTGATGATCCATCTTAAAAGAAAACAAGAAGATTTATAGGTAACAAACGAAGCTGAAGAGAAGAAAAGATTCAGAGCATCAAATGCAGCAACTCTGTATAGTTGTTGTAATCTAATGAGTGATTTGAGTGAGGCCAAGAGGTTTCTTAGTAAGACAGAGTGTTGAGTTCTTGGTGTGTTGTTGTTACTTCTTGTACTTTTTTAACTATGTAGACTAATCTCTTAATACATGCTTTTTTTTTTATGTTATTGTGATCTATTCTTATGGTCATGAGTTTTGGACCATAGAGTAACGTTTAAATTGAGACAGATTGAAAACGAGGATGTATAAGACAACAGAGTATTAGTAACAAAGAGAATAAAACTTACAGAGAGGTCTCTCCAATTTTATCATGGAAAGAAAAGAAAGCAAACGTGTATGTGTGTGGGAGGATACAAGTCACAACTTGATGAGGTTATATTTGTCACCCATCAAGCCACCTTTCTGTTGTTGGAACCTTATGTAACGCAATGTACTTGTAAAGAAGGGATCTGAGTGGGGTCTTTTGTTGTCGCTTTGCATCTCCGTGTTGATTAACTCTATTAGACTCTGTATATCAGATGGAGTTATATGTGGATTCCCTTTCTCATAGAAGTATATGTACCTGTTAAAAAAACAACCATTGAGATATGCCTCTCTCTGTGTATGAACCAATCTCAGATGTTTTAGTATACCGACTTGTTCAAGATTTCGACAAACAGCGTGACTGGTCCGCTGCTACCTCGCGTTGCATTAGCCATTTGTTGAGCTGCGTTTGCTATCCTCAGTGCACGTCTTAAGCATAGAAGAGCTCTAAAGAATAACATCGACGATGACTCAGTTTTCAAGTTAAAGAAGATCACTGACTTAATTACCCATGGTTCAATGTAAATATGAAAAAAGATTAAAAACAAATTATGAGAGTAATGAAAGAGGAATACCTTTCTCCATCTTTGATACCATCTAGATCATCTACCCAAAAGAGGTGAGAACATGCATAAACAGCTCGACATTGATCAGGCTTCTTTAAAAGCCTTGCTGAGTACTGGTGACAAGCAAAAACACAAATCAAGTTGAGAAGAAATCTTATAAAACGAGAAAGCATTGGCGATCAAATTAGTACCCCGGTTGCTTTATGTGTCAAGGTGTCTCTATTTTCAACACCAAAGACATTGATCCTTTGCAAGGTTCCAACAATCAGATGAATTGCAGTGACCTGTGCCTTGGAGTCCTATAGTATAATGATACAACACGCAAGACAATTGAGGTATATTAAAAGTTGAGGAGAAAACTTTAGTTGTGTTGAGTTCACATAGAAAGGAATATAAGTTACCGCGATTTCTTCCTCATATAATATAAATGCTCGAGTGAGAAACTCATAAGCAACAGGCTCAAGATCACAATCACTTGCGGCCTGATCGTCGTTCCGAACGAGATAAGAATGCTACGTCAGATTACACCATGCCTACAGGCAAATATGTGTTTTGTTGATGACACTATAGATTACCTCAGCGCACTGCAGGTAGAGCCTTAGAGCCAGTTCAGGACATGGAACTGACGAAAGAACCTCGATTGTCTAAAAAAAACACATGTTCAATGGACTATACAAAAATATTGAGCATTTAAACATGATTTAACAGAATAAATGTCTAACTCCTGGGAATCCAGCCGAACCTGGTTCAGAATCTGAAAAATCTTCCTCGGGGTTGCTGTGACATCTTCTCCAGTTATATTTCTACTCTGGGATTCTAGCTGCCTGACCAACTGTGGCGGAAACATTAAAGCAACTCTTAAACTCAAACCAATTTTCTTAAAGAAGAGAGCATCTAATCTTACAGTGAAGCGATCATGCAATATTATCATATGAGACAGTATTCCACATAGATAAGTGCATATGTTAAACGTGCATTATACTGTGATTCATGTAGAACAAAGATAGAGAAATTGCTTTCCGGTGACAAGAATAATTCTAGAAAGAAGCGATGAGACAGTATATCTAAAATCCTGTAGAGCATCAATAGCATTGCACGATAAAATCTCAGAGGCAGTACCCTTTGATTGGGTGGGTTTGTTGTGCAAGGGTCACATATAAATAACTGGATACACACACATACAAGCACGTTATAGGGAAAATAAGAGATATACCCTGAGTGCGGAAAAAATAAGCGGGGGAATGGTAAAAGGCAGGCGTCTAGTTCCTCCAGTCATGAGATGCTTTCTCACAACACATATAATCTGCATATCAGTAAAGTACTCAGGTAAGCATTTCGTTTACTCATCAGATAGGATGTAAAAAGAAACCACGGTCTCCTAGCCCAATGCTTATATATATAAGTTCTGTTAAAAAGTCCCCTGAAGCTGGCCTGCAGTTCAATTTTGGGACAGTTTGGGATGCAGACGGCTTAAGGGGAGTGGAGCAAAAGACTTAGATGTACAATTTCAGGTAATAAAAACCAGGTTCAGGTTAAGTGAACAAGTCACTGTGATAGTGCCATTTATATCTATTAAAATCATGAAAAGACAGTAGGTCAAGAAAGAAATGTATATAACTACTGAACCGGAAGTTAGTATTTATATGATGTTTCACCTTTAGCATCTCCTCTGGTTCTTCATTATCAAGCATATTTATCAGTCGGGCTACTGAATTTTGTTCCTCCTGGAAATCCTCCTCATCAAGCTAAATGCAAATCACCAAAAATTAATGAGGACAAAGACGTTAGACTAGAGCTGAAAAGAGTAACTCATTGCAAACCAAAGAGAAAGTGACAGCACCTCCTCTGTAGCGTTTCCATCCAAATCCTTTATAAGTCCTTTTATCAACTCAAACAACACCTCAACCTAGTGAACACAAATTGGCATGTTACTACAGTAGATAATATATACGTCCTTAACTGGGGAAAGTAGTAGTAAGCATACCTTATCAGCAGTTGAAATACACGAGTTGTTTTTCATTATACTTTGAATAATAAGCATTGCCATTACTTTATTCGTTCCATCATCAAGATGATCCATGACACGTGGATAATTTGACAGTGTAAGAGCTGTAACTATGTCATTGTATTTTTCTAAAGGAGCACTCAGAAGTGCAACAACTTGTTTCATTGCACGGGCGTCCTCCAGCTTGGGCACACTGGAAAGCTTAACTACACATGCGCCCTACAAAGTTTGCGGATCAAGAGTTAGTTTAACACCAGAGCTACACCACACTAAACTAATCATTAAACCTAAACAATGCATCATACACCATTCAAAACTATTAGCTAAGTGACAATTTAGGAACGATGGCCACGGAAGGAAGCCATACCAACACTTGATCCACATAGTCAAGCCGATCAGGATGAACTCGGAGTGTAAAAGTCAGAAGGGAGACAAACAGCGTCATAGCTCCAACAATAGGCATCTCAAGCTGTGTATCTATCACCTGCAGCTCACACCAAATCCATACGTCATACAAATGCATTTCAAGAAGAAGAAAAGCATCATATGCGAAAGGCTGGAATAGCCAAAGACTCGAAGCTTTGAGTCCATTGACTTGCAGAACTTACAATAAGAACTAGGCAGATGGGTCCAGACCGGTAAGAAAGTGAGATCAGATTAAATGCATCATCTAGTAATTTGACAGCCTGAATGATTTTTTAATAGATATTTATTTAACGTTCTGCATAAGTTTAGATGATCTCCTCTTCTAACTTCTTAAGGACAGACATTTTCAGACTATCGTGGCATTATTATCCGTCACATGTCATAGATGTATGATTTGACGAAGCCTAACAAAAGAGTAATTAAGCGAAGGTAACCAAAGACTGGAAAATATCATGACAAACTACAATCAAGCTGACTACTTTTCATGGTACTGGGGACCAACATAGGACTCTTCTCCGGGCCGTTATGTTTCAACACTATCCATCAACCTAAACAAAGTCAATTTATAATAGACTTTTCCTTTAATGGAGCCAACCTTTCCAATTGCATTGTTCAATTTAGCAAAAGCTTCCACTTGCAAAAATTCGTGTAACACCTGCCAATAAGTAGAGAATAGGAAAGACATCTTAGTAAAGATTAAACAAAAATAAAAAGGCACGACGATAGCTCAATAGACACTTACATCTGGACTTGAGGCAGCATAGTTAGACAGCCGGTCCATCAGTTGGGTTAACACTATCTTGGTGTCAACTGTTGGCTGAGAAAATATTCATAAAGTCAAAGAGGAAGTCAAAGATCTCAGTGTAAAATGAGCAGATCATGAAAACAACAAGTGCTCTTTCTTGAGGATTCCCTACTCAAGATTTTTGTAATAAATCAGGGACCCCTTCAAAAGCTTCTAATGGGTGAGCCAGAATCCTAGTCACCGAGAAATAAACAAAACAATACCCAAATACTTGCAAATAACAAGAATAATGGCAATCTACTCAGATAACCCTTTCAGTATAAGATGAATTCTACAGAAAGCAGCCGATAAACCATTTTAGATAGCATACAATTGCAATGGATATGAGGAAAGAGAGAAATCGCAATTGCTAGCCAACCCACCATCAGTTGAGTACAAGCAGCCAATAGTGTCTCAAGAGTCTGCAAATGATACTCATCAGGAAAGACTTGAATTATGCACTCCATCAGATAATACTGCGCCAGCTCATCTTTACAGTTGACAACCTATTCAAGGTTTTTAAGATTTATCAGATCATACAGCAACTGGCCTCTCATCCATATTCCAAACGAAAGGAAACTGGTGACAGATACAAAGATGAGCTGCTAAACCTGCTCTAAGACCCTAGGAAGAACAGTCTCTTTGTACATCTCAAGGTCAACACCCTCTATTTGTCCTAGAACGTGCAAATTTTTTCCAACCTGAGAGGAAAACATTAGATACACTTATTGGGCAGAGACATGGTAAAATATTATGTATTCAGTCCAGTGGTGGTTTTGATAGTACAAGATCACGAAGTTCATTCCTCTCTTTCTCCTGCGTTTCTCGAACTGTTCCAGGTCCCTGCAGTCCAAGGAACACCTCAGCTCAGGTTGACCAATATCAATGATTCACAAGCACCACACAACCTGCATGACCAAAAGCATGCTCTTTCATGGTTCATTTATGCTTCAGTCAGAGGCATGCAAGTGCAGAGGTGCTATGCGTATCTAACTACCATCAACTCTTCAGAAATCAAAAAACATTCACCTGATGCTCAATTCGAACCCATAGCTTATTCATCTCAGTGAAATTCTGTAGCACAAACTCCACAGCGTCCATCACAGTATTTGCATCTCTGCAGGATAGTCGCAAAGAGAGTAAACAAACACCTTAAATGAAGAAAGGAGATTGAAAAGCATAGTTACGACCCCCACCCTTCATAGTCTGAACCAATCTCAGGTAACTTATCCCTGCTCACTTGCGCGAGATAACTCCTCAAAAAGAGCCCACGAATTGGATGTTGAACACCTCGACACATCTCCACGAGATCCTTAAGAACATCCTTAGATGGAGCTTGCTTGCTTTTGATGTAAACAGACCCTACCGTACATAGCAAATACCTGGGGCAACATCAAGAGTTTCAATTACAAAGCTGTAAATCACTCAGCAAGAAGAACCAATGCAGAGCAAGAAAATAGTGGAAAAGCAATAATCTCTTACTGCGCCTAGCTGCCATTTTCTAGTCTAATCTCATAACTAAAGTGAGAGTCAGACAACGAGATCAAGTGAAAGAGAAAAAAACTCAACGATTAAGAAGAATTTGAATCATCTGCTTACATCCTGGACTAATAATCTCATTCTGCGCCTAGCTAGATTCACACGATCATCATTTTCTAGTCTAATCTCATCAAGAGACAAAATCAGATCCTAATCCGATCAAGAAGCTCAAAGATTCATTGATCTGCTTACATCCGGGGCAAAATGTTGCCGGCATGTTGAACAAGCTCATACAAATCAACCACAGGTAAGCCATGCCTGCTCTCATCCTTGAAGAAACTCTCAAGCTGCCTCAACTGATCGAAAGCTCGCATATCTAATCAATCATTTACAAACGTTCAAACAAGCACGAAACCGAGAGCGAGAGATTCAAAAGTTCTAACAGAGATCGTAGTATTTCTGAGGAGAGAGCTTGGAGGTGCGGAGCTCAGATAGCATGAGAGCGGAGTACTTGAGGACTTCTCTGAGATTATTCGCGTCCTGAGAGAGAAGAAGAAGACGAACTAATCAGATCAAAAGAGATGATAAACTAGTGAGATCAGAATCTACCAAGGCGCGATGCATGTAGAAAGCGTTGTGCTGGATTCCGGCGATTCCTTCCGCCAGCCACTTCTCCTCGTCTTCATCTCCGGCGAGCCTCCTCATCTCTTCTCCGTCTTCCCTGCGTCAGCAGTTTGTTTTTTCAGTTAGCGTAGTCTTTCGATTTTTGTTATATATATATTATTTTTTTTTAAATCATCATCTCACAAATCGAGATATGTTTTGATTTTCTATTTTACAAAAAAAAAAATCCCAGTTGATGAAATTGAAAATATTATAGTAACTGATAATGAAACCATGTGTACTTTGTATAACGTTGATGATATGATATTTCATTTTCTACATTTTTGAAAAACTGAATTACATTTGTGTACAGTTTATAATTTGAAATTCAAGTTATATTTACATATTCATCATATTCATTTATGAAATATGCCCCATACAAGGTTCTAAAAATCGGTTTAGGCATCGACTAGACCCATGACTAAACAGTAACTCGGTTCTATCCAAAACGATTTTTAAAAAATCTGATTTATACTGATTTATATGATTCAAATCGATTTAAACTTTCGAAATCGATTAAAAATAATTTAAATTAATCTAAATATGTTAGTTTAAACAATAATGTTGTATAAATTCGTAAATTTATTTAATTTATGTTATTGTCCATATCTAATATTAATAATTTATCACACTAATTTTATATTTTTATTTAAAAACTAAAATATTTAACATATAAAATAAATCTAGAGGATGTCAAAATTACTGGGCCTTTAAGAAAGCCAATTTAAAATATGCCATACATAATAGATTCGTATTTAAAGACGCATGAGACTGACTTGATGGGCTATTACACCTTGACCTTTTATAATCCTTCTCTTAAGTACTGGGCCTTAACTTAACTATTGTTCTTTAGAAAGTCAAAACCAAAGCCCATTTTTCGAAACGATGCCTCGTTTTGTAACTCAAACAGGCGCGTTCATACACATTACACACCAAGATTCGTGTCTCTCTATGTGTTCATACCTTTCTGTTTCCTTTAAATTCAACACACTTGAAACTCACACGAATAGGGTTTAGCATTACACATTCTCCAACACATTCCGATCAAAAACATACAACTCTCTTACATTTAACTAATCAATACATATATAATGCAAGGAGGCCCAGAGAAGTTGACATTCAATAGGTCAACAGGCACCTTTGGAGTAATCACAAACAACCGAACCATATCGCTAGGCTTGTTTGCTCCTTATAAACAACAAGCACTTGACTTCAACAATTTGGTACAGGTATTGATTATTATTTTTGTGATTATTCAACATGCAGTTTAAAACTTTAAGTAATGTGCAGAACCACCAGAAGACAATGGAATTGTATAATCAATACAAGGCTCTTGAGGAAAGAGCTGTGTTTTGTCTGAAAGCAAAAGACAAAGCCCTAGAAGAGATGACGAGAAGGTCTGGTGAAATGGAGGCTAAACTGAAGAAAGCATTAGCAGAAGCCGAGTTTTGGAAGAAGTCTTCGGAGCAGAAAGGTTCTGTGTGTAGAGATCTTGCTGGGAGGCTCTTGGAGATAAAGAGAAAAGAGAGTAAGTCTAAAGAGTTAGCGGCGAGGAAATTTGCAGAGGAGGCTGAGTCGTCTACTGGTGAAAATAGTGACAATGTTTTAGACACGGCGAGGAGTCGCAGGTGTAAACGACGCCGTCTTGAAAAGAAGCTGGGTTTAGGGTTTTGTGACTTGTGAGGCACGTGTGTAATTGTTTGTCTTTGCACACGTTTAGTAAGAGTGTTTTGTTGTTCGTCTTTCCCACTTCTCTAGGGCATTGTTGGTGTTCTCCAAAGACTGTAGGGGGAGAGGGAAAACTTTGAAGATGCATTCAAATGTATTATTAATGTTTTCTTTTTAAGATAAGGCCTCTCACAATTTTCTTTCCAAGAAATTTTTGCTTCAATACCTCACAAAGTGACAGGTACTTTGTAGGTGTTGTTGATAACTAATTCATTTTTGCAACGTAAATATCATTACGTAAGATGTATAACAAATATACCAAACAGATGCAGAACACAAAATCCAAAGAGAACATGGTTTAGCAACATTATCATAAAAGTTGGTGATTAACGAAAATGAACTAGTAATAAACGTAATAAAATTCTGATTCCTTGAAAGCGAATGTGAATATGGCATAGAAACTGGTAGAAGGAAAATTTGTTATGATATGAGAAAGGAATATCATTAGAACCCGGTTTAAAATATTTATAGAATTGATATTTACAAACATACTTAGATATCGTCGATGGCTGACGATTTTTGTAAGATTGGGAGTGCAGTGTGGAACCGGAGTTCTGTAATTATAATCAGATTTACGGAATTTTTATTTTCTTAAAACACTCTGACCACATTCATCGTGTGTGTACTCACTACCCCCCATGCATTTATAGTTTCCATCGACAAACAAAGACTAAACGTCTAAAATAGTAAGAAAACCACTTGAATTCTCTATATTATCACAAGAGAATCTAAACACTTGTTGGGAAAAACAAAATGAACGTAATGTTAGAGATAAGTAGGAAAAATATATTGGTGTTAGCATTAGTTTCCATTTATTTCATATCGACCGTAGCTGCGAATGGATCGTTTCCTGCGATTTTGGCTTTTGGAGATTCAATACTTGATACTGGTAACAACAATTTTCTTTTTACTCTTATGAGAGGAAATTTTTGGCCATATGGGAGAAGCTACACCTTGAAACTGCCGACGGGAAGATTCGGAAATGGACGAGTTTTCTCCGATATAATTTGTATGTATATATAATCATGAGCTATTATAAGAATACATAAATGTTACTATTATTTAACATAACCATTGGGGGTTGTCGCAGCCGAGGGTTTGGGGCTAAAAAAAACTTTACCAGCTGCTCGTAAGTTTTTCATTACTCCAAGCGACCTTAAAACTGGAGTTTGTTTCGCATCAGGTGGGGCAGGAGTTGACCCAGTCACATCTAGACTAATGGTGAATATAAAGATAACGAACTTGTTATTTCGGTTTAAAATATTATAGGATGTCTTAACTAACATTTTCTAATAAGCATTATCTGTGTGGCGGTTTGGTTAGAGAGTTTTAAAGCCGGGCGACCAAATAAGTGATTACAAAAAGTACATACTGAAGCTAAAGGTTATAGCTCCTACACAAGCAAAGTCAATCATTGCAAACGCAGTGTATCTTGTTTCTCAAGGAAATAATGATCTTGGAATCTCGTTTTTTATGACTCAATCTGCATTCATGCGAGGATATTGGACTCGTGGTATGTACACCACTAAACTAACAAGTTGGAACAAAAAGTTTATGAAAGTAAGACAAAACTCTAATATTTTATTGATGAAATAGTAGTATGAAGTATGCATATTTAGTTCACATTGGTTTTGATCATGTATGAAGCAAATGTATGACCAAGGAGCCAGAAAATTCGCAGTGATGGGGGTGATACCATTGGGATGTTTGCCTATGACAAGAATCTTGGGTAGGTGTAACTTCTTCGCAAATACGTTGGCTGAAAATTACAACGGAAAATTGAGGAATGGTGTTAAAACTTGGCCAAACGAAGCCGGTTTTCGTGGTGCAAAGTTTGTCTATGTCGACATGTACCACACTCTTATGGATGTTATCAAAAATTATAGAAAATACGGTACGTTTATTTACATTTATAGCACTCATTGATCTGTTCATTCACTGTGTGACATACTCTTTTCATTTCATTATATATGATGATCTAGAAAAAAAATGGTATTTCAAATTGTAAGAAATTTTGATATTCTTATGTTAATTTTAATTTCATTAGAAACTATTCAACCAGTTATATTTTACAGTTATTTTATTATTTGTTAAATTATTTTTATAATGACGTTTTATAGAGAACACTGAATTTATTAATCTTGAACATTTAAGCATAAAATCTTACATTATTAAACAAAGGTAATCTTAATTACAAAGAATTAGACAAAATATATTTAGTAGTGACGTATCATGTTCTTATGTTGTTGCAGGATTTAGTAATGCGAACAATGGGTGTTGTTGTATGCCTACAGCGATAATACCTTGCATAAATCCTCATAATCATGTCTTCTATGACTTTGTTCATCCCTCGGAGAAAGCCTACAAAACCATTTCCAAAAAGCTGGTCCAGGATATCAAGAAAGGCCTTGCCTAGTTTCAGTCTTAGGATCCTATCTTGTTGTAATCTTAATAACCAACAGCGTACCAAAATAAACAATAATAATAAACAATCAACATCGTTAATTTATTATCTATATAAATATGGTATAGGAACACTATCATAACAGTTGGTAGCAAGAATCAAAATGTTATGATATTAGAGTGATTTTCATCTTATCTTTACATTTGTCTCTATAATAGTATTTAAAAACAAGCCTAATTTCATCCACTTTTCTTCCTTTTTTAGATAATAGCAATTGTATATTTCCATAAATAAGAAAATAAATAACATTCTTCTATTTTTCACGTAATATAGAAAAAAATGTTTTTAAGAGAAATATATTGGAGTAAACTCAACATCTATTATAGATTTTTTCTTTTTCTGAAAAAAATATATCAAAATAAATTCGGGATGGCCTTATATCAGATCACTAAAAGTACGACTATAATATCTTTGGAGGAGTATAGAGATGGTCTTATATCAAATACATAAAGACTTTATATCAGCCAACAGCTTAATATTATTGGTCGCAGGCAGTGACGAGTTGATATTTACATCGTACTTGGATGATGTGGATGTCTGACGCTTTTTGTAGGATCGGGAGTGTCAAATAAAACATGCCTATGGAACCGGAGTAGTAGACGTAGCTAGTTTGTGCAATAAAATCACGACTTATGTATGTACCGACGCGTCTAGGCACGTGTTTGGGACCGTTAACATCCCACAGAAAAGACTTACAAAATGTTAGTCTCATTAATGTTCATTTCCAAATTTATTTATCGGTTAGTCTGAACTGAATTCTATTTTCGCATCGTAATTAATATTCCCTCTCTTCTTATGTAATCTATGTTCTACCATTTTTTACTTGTTTCTAAAAGATTAATGTTTTAGATTTCTATGTACTTTTAATAATGACTTATAAACTTCTAAGAAATATTATTGACAGTTTTGAATTTATTTAATTGTTATGGTTAAAATTTATAGAAAATTGTTAGATTTTAAAAATTAGTGTATTGATAACTATTTTTTTTAATATTTGTGAAAACTCGAAAATATACATTATTTAGAAACATAAAGAGTAATATTTCTTCATATTTTGTTTGTATTGTTTGGAAATTGCAATTCCTATAAATAAGTATAAATAGTAGTTCTTGTTTTTTTTTTTTGGAGACATCAATTAATAAACAGGTTTACGTCACATCTTACGAATCTTCTAGTTTGTTCCACTTCAATCTTGTGAAGTTGAATGAGCTGGTCAACATGGCTGTTAAAATGAATAGATTATTTTGTATTTCTAACAAGTTTTATGGAATTATTATGGTTGTAACTAAAGCACTCTGATCACATGCATGGTGTGTACTCTCACTACTCCCATGCATTTATACCTTCCATCGACAAACAAAGACTAAACGTCTAAAATAGTAAGAAAACCACTTGAATTCTCTATATAATCATTAATTGAATCCTCTATAAAACATATACGAGAATCTAAACACTTGTTTGGGGAAAACAAAATGAACGTAATGTTAGAGATAAGTAGGAAAAATATATTGGTGTTAGCATTATTTTCCATTTATTTCATATCGACCGTAGCTGCGAATGGATCGTTTCCTGCGCTTTTGGCTTTTGGAGATTCAATACTTGATACTGGTAACAACAATTTTCTTTTCACTCTTATGAGAGGAAATTTTTGGCCATATGGGAGAAGCTACACCTTGAAACTGCCGACGGGAAGATTCGGAAATGGACGAGTTTTCTCCGATATAATTTGTATGTATATATATATATACTATCATGAGCTATTATAAGAATACATAAATGTTACTATTATTTAACATAACCATTCTGTTTTGGGTTGGGGCAGCCGAGGGTTTGGGGTTAAAAAAAACTTTACCAGCTGCTCGTAAGTTTTTCATTACTCCAAGCGACCTTAAAACTGGAGTTTGTTTCGCATCAGGTGGGGCAGGAGTTGACCCAGTCACATCTAGGCTAATGGTGAATATAAAGATAACGAACTTGCTATCTCGGTTTAACATATTATAGGATGTCTTAACTAACATTATTTGTGTGGCGGTTTGGTTAGAGAGTTTTAAAGCCGGGCGACCAAATAAGTGATTACAAAAAGTATATACTGAAGCTAAAGGTCGTAGCTCCTACACAAGCAAATTCAATCATTGCAAACGCAGTGTATCTTGTTTCTCAAGGAAATAATGATCTTGGAATCTCGTTTTTTATGACTCGATCTGCATTCATGCGAGGATATTTGACGAGTAGTATGTACACCACTAAACTAACAAGTTGGAACAAAAAATTTATGAAAGTAAGACAACACTTTAGTATATTATTCATGCAATAGAAGTATGAAGTATGTATATTTTGTTCACTTTGGTTTTGGTCATGTATGAAGCAAATGTATGATCAAGGAGCCAGAAAATTCGCAGTGATGGGAGTTATACCGTTGGGATGTTTGCCTATGACAAGAATCTTGGGTAGGTGTAACTTCTTCGCAAATATATTAGCTGAAATGTACAACGGAAAATTGAGGAATGGTGTTAAAACTTGGCCAAGCGAAGCCGGTTTTCGTGGTGCAAAGTTTGTCTATGTTGACATGTACCACACTCTTATGGATGTTATAAAAAATTATAGAAAATACGGTACGTTTATTTACATATATCATTTATATTTATAGCACTCATTGATCTGTTCATTCACTGTGGGACATACTCTTTTCATTTCATAATATATAATGTTTTAGAAAAAAATGGTATTTCAAATTGTAAGAAATTTTGATATTCTTATGTTAATTTTAATTTCATTAGAAACTATTCAACCATTTATATTTTACAGTTATTTTATTATTTGTTAAATTATTTTTATAATGACGTTTTATAGAGAACACTGAATTTATTAATCTTGAACATTTAAGCATAAAATCTTACATTATTAAACAAAGGTAATCTTAATTACAAAGAATTAGACAAAATATATTTAGTAGTGACGTATCATGTTCTTATGTTGTTGCAGGATTTAGTAATGCGAACAATGGGTGTTGTTGTATGCCTACAGCGATAATACCTTGCATAAATCCTCATAATCACGTCTTCTATGACTTTGTTCATCCCTCGGAGAAAGCCTACAAAACCATTTCCAAAAAGCTGGTCCAGGATATCAAGAAAGGCCTTGCCTAGTTTCAGTCTTAGGATCCTATCTTGTTGTAATCTTAATAACCAACAGCGTACAAAAATAAATAATAATAATAAACAACCAAATTAATTATATATTTATGAGCATACATGATGATGACCTATCTATAATCTTTCATTTACAAAAAGGGGTGTATATTCTAGTTATGTATTGTTCATGTATAAACATAAATTCAGATCAAGGTCTTTGTTTACAGTGTATGATCAAGAAAATAAATCAGAAAAGGCTTTATATAATTGTAGATTAATCAATAACCATTTCCTAGTTAATTAAATTCAAATATATGGAATAAGAAAAAAAACAATAATGTCCCAATATTGATGATTATAGCTGATACTGTAGGAAATAATATTTTTTAAAAAAATCTGAATTAAAATTTCGAAAATGTATCTCCTCTTTTCTGATTAAAAATTAGAATGGTAACAACAGATAAATCAGACTAAATTGTAGGATACGAGACCATAATATTGTTAGGTCAGTGCACAACAGTTCATTACAAACCAATATATCTTTTAATAAACTATAAAATTGAGCAAATTAGACAATTTTCTCTTAATGATATCATTATTGTTAACCTTAATGAATATATAGATCGCATGAAAGGAGATGAGGTTGGAAAATGAAAATGGTATAATCTTATATCTCCAGTTATTTGCTCAAGTATATAGATCATTACCGTCAGAAAAAAATATTGTATCGTTTTTTAACTGTGTGTATTACCAGTGTTATTTACAAATATGCTTCTCAATCGCATATGGTAGTATATAGTTTTTTTGAAATAACGGTGATGTCTCATGGCAACCACTAACTAAGCAGAGCCGGCTCATGAAGGAATGAGGAAATTACAATAAGTGCAATGGTCCGGGGCCAGCCTATATCTTATTAGTTATATAACGATTCTAATTTTTTTTTAAATGGATTGTATTAAAAGTTAAATACTAAAGTAGATTGATATCTCAAATTATTTCTTACGTATATATTTTTATTATAAAATGCATAAAAATGCTACTCATAATGTTATTAAAAAAAAGAAACAATTTTAATATTTAAGGGTTTAAGAGTTATTTTTTTTCCTGAAGCCCTATATGGAGTTGTTAAGGCATTCAATATGCGTGTACTGCATTCCCATGCATTTTGGCGTCCTTGGACAAACAAAAACTAGACGTCTAAAAATAGTTAGAAAACCATCAAGTAAATTCATTATAAAACATAGGAAAACAAAAAAAAACTTGTGAACTTAATTGTCGATATGTTTAGGGAAAAGATATTGGTGTTGACATTATTTTCCATTTATTGCCTTTCATTAGTGGCTGGACAAAACAAATCCTTTTCTGCACTTTTCGCATTTGGAGATTCAATACTAGATACTGGTAACAATAATCGTCTTCTTACTCTACTCAAGGGAAATTACTGGCCATATGGTTGGAACTATGACTATAAGATACCCACGGGAAGATTTGGAAATGGAAGAGTTTTCACCGATATGGTTGGTAGGATATCACATTCTTTTTACAATCTTTTCATTTTTTATTTAGATATCATATATATTATAGAGAGAATAAAAATATAATTTATATAGAGAAATAGTATTTTCATGTCGTGAAATCTTCTGTTATAGCTCAAGGCTTGGGGGTGAAACGAGTTGTACCAGCTTTCCGGAGGCTGCGTCGGATCAAGCCGGACGACCTTAAAACTGGCGTTTGTTTCGCATCAGGTGGTTCAGGAATCGATGATCTTACATCTAGAACGCTGGTTAAGAGAAAAACTACAAACTTGTTAATTATTCCCTTTAACATTGTTATATATCTTGACCCATATTTTCTAAATTGTTTTTTTGGATGGTCGTGTGTTGTTGTTTGGCTAGAGAGTTTTGTCCGCAGGCGACCAAATAAAAGATTTCAAAAAATATTTGAAGAAACTAAAGAATGTGACAAAAAATAAGAAAGAAATGAAAAAAATTATTTCAAACGCAGTGTTCCTTATTTCTGAAGGAAATAACGATGTTGGATACTACGCGGCTCCATCTCTTCTACGATTACAATCCAAAGATACGTACACAAGTAACATGGTTTTTTGGACAAAAACATTCCTACAAGTAAGACTTCATAAGATACATATATAATTGTTTTTGGAAACGTAAATATAATTATGTTTATCAAACAATATGATATAGTATGCATGTGTTCACATTCTTTTGGTTTATGTAACTATATATATGAAGGATTTATATGATCTTGGAGCGAGAAAATTCGCAGTGATGGGAGTGATTCCAGTAGGATGCTTGCCTTTCCATCGCTTCCTATTTGGTGGAGTATTCGCATGGTGTAACTTCATGTTGAATAAAATTTCGGAAGACTTCAACACAAAATTGCAGAAAGCTATTGTTGGTTACGAAGTAGAAGAATGTTTTAAAGGTGCAAAGTTTGTTTACGTCGACATGTACGGCTCTATTATGGATCTTATCAACCATCCTAAGGCCTTTGGTACGTAATCAAATACACATTCCATAAATATATGCATGAAATAACCAAGTGATGATAATAGTGTTGTCTTAGCCCACGCGGCTGCGTTATTTGTCTTAGATCATGGTCCTATTAAGTAATAATGAAAAATTAATTATGTATGTGCATGTGATACATATGCTTGCAGGGTTTACAGAAGCGAAAAGATCGTGTTGTTGTATGGTGACATCGATAATACCATGCCGAAACCCGGATGAGTACGTATTCTATGACTTCGCTCACCCCACCATGAAAGCCTATGAAGTAATATCTAAACCTCTTATCTATCAGATAAGTAAAGGCCTTGCATGATTTAGTTTCTTGTTTCTTGCAATGTTTATGTAACAAGCGACATTATCATACATGACGATATATATTCTCAGTGTAAAGAATGTACAATCCAATGATGTAGAATTGTATTGTTCTTTCTTTTATAGTGTGACAAACGCGTTTGTTATTTTTGTTAATAAATGGATGTATGGTCACAAAAATAACTCAGAAGAGGGCTTGTAAAAAAAGCGATTGTAAGCTTTTTGGATGCATAGAATTTTTTGGGAGAACGAATCAAACAACGACTCATTAGCAAGTTTATTCATATCAAATCACAGGAGAAAAGTAACAACAAAAAACATTATATAAGCATCTCCTTCCATAACCCGGAGATGAAGCTTTTTAATGTTGCCACCGAATATATAGGTGTGCAAAAAACAAACAAACTAACCAGACTAATTAAATCGACCAAAACCAAAGTTAAGTATACATGCAAGCAATTTGATTGATATTCTTAAGTCTTAACAACCCAAACAGTTTAGTTTTGGTTTAGTTTTAAGCCAAACTGAACCAAACAATCAATGCAATACATCCTTAAATTGGTACGAAGTTCCATATGTTTACTTTTTAATTAGTTTAGTTTTATATTTTCCAACTTTTTTATAAATACATGTTTTACATAGATTTTTTTTTTAAAAAAAACACTTATAAATAAAATTGAAAAGGAGCCCAAAATATTCTATATATGTATAGTTTTTTTTTCATCACAAACTAAACAAAATGTTACTGACTAAATTTTAAAACCAAAAAATATTTAAAACATTAAATAAAAAATTTGCCCTAGAGCCCCTGACACTATTAAGCCGATCCTGCTAATAACTCCAGTTGAATTCCGTTAAAGTTCTACCAAAACTGATTAAACTAAACTCAACATCCGAAAATGGATTGAAATGCCCTACCATTACACCGTATCTTATGTCTTTCTTTTGGTATTCCCATATCCATATGCATAGTATTGTACGTGTTGGGGTAAACACAAAGCCGGTCTTGGCGCAAAATAGAGGAAGCATGGACTTCTGACCACCACTCTAATAAACTCTAAAAAGTATATAATCGGACACTTATTTTTTTGAAATCTATCTTAGCCTAATGTTCATATCTTATTTGAGGGTTTGAGTCCATCCTTTAGCAAAGATTTTTTCAGCTGTTTTTAGGCTTGTAGCCTGTAGAGTTCTATGGCCGGCTCTGATTAAAAGTGTTTAGAGATATTATTTCCAAGTCTTCGCTCTATGAGCAATTTCTTTGGAAAATCCTGCATCATGATTAAAGTGTATATGCCCCGTTCCTTGAATAATGTGGTTAGATATTAGACATAAAACTAGCACTTGTATTACCTTTTTAAGTTAATCAACTTCAAGTAGGTTCATAGTCTAACAAATAATTAAGAAACTACGAATTAAATAAGGGTATACCTAAATCAAATGGTCAAATGCATTAAGAAAAACGATTGTATATGTCAACTATTCTACAACAACAAGAAAACATCGTAGAGAAACATATCATACTTTTTTTATTGAGTTACCAAATATCAAAAATATGCACTGATATTTTCATTATAATTAGCTCAATCATTTTGATTTTAAAATCATCTTCCAAATTCATAAACTAATTGCTTGTGGATTTTTTTTTCAATTGGTGAATTAGTTTTGAAATTATATATGCATGTATGTTTTTTTCCCAAAATGGTGTGGGAATTAATATGTTGCATGTTTATTCAAATATACGGTCATGCCTAAGAGACCTCCTTTAATTCTGTAGCTTTTTTTTGTTCTTCTCACACACGATTTGCATTGTTTGAAACTTTGCATATACCATGTAAACTAACTGATTTGTAATTTTATCAAAACATTTTACAGTTTATAATTTTATATTTTATTATTATAAGTAACTAAATAATTAACCCATACTTTATTTAAGCAACAACTTATTCGATTATTAAAAACCTTTATAGCACACAATTTTCATCTCCTACATTCCCATTCATTGTCGGTCACGTATGTGAATCACGTGGCTTACCTCTTCCCATATTTGTTTCAAATGTATGAACTAATGAAATAAATACTTATCAATCCACAGTGTCTTCTGGGCTCCTTAGCCTCTATATATAACAGCAAAAGTCATTTACATTTCTTCAAGTATTCTTTACTTAGGAGATCAAATACACACTAATGGAGAGGTTCCATAAGTTTCCTCTCCTAGGTTTGGTTCTTTTCCTCGGCTATATCGGCTCACCGACCACGGCCATTAATGTACATGCATGCTCCAGTACAGAACTAACCTTTAGTCGTGCCAACTTCCCTGAGGGTTTCATTTTTGGTACCTCGACCGCAGCTTTTCAGGTGTTAATATGAATATGCATGTTGTTAAGTTGATTTTTTAAAAACAGTTAATGTTTGTGACAAAACAATTATTGAATCTTAGTGATTTTTTTGTGGTAATTTAAATAAATAAATAGGTTGAAGGAGCTGTACATGAAGGATGTAGAGGTCCAAGCATGTGGGACACCTACACTAAGAAGTTCCCACGTCTCTATCTGACTTCCTTTATCTAATTTTTCTCTGTCAACTACTTTTTAGAATTCATTTGAACCAATAAAAATTGCCAATTATATATACAATCATCAGCTCTTTTTTTTCTTTCAGATAGAAATAATTATCATAAGGCCGACGTTGCCGTCGATTTCTACCATCGTTACAAGGTATTAGTGATGCTATTTATCCATGGTTTATATATACTTGTGTAGCTCTTATCAAAACATTGAAGCTCTTTCAAATCATATTAATTTTAATTAAATTTGATAGGAAGATATCAAGTTGATGAAAGATCTGAACACTGATGGCTTTAGATTTTCCATTGCATGGCCTAGAATATTCCCACGTAAGTAAAAAGCTCTCAACAATCTGTATTTTAACAGTTGATATATAACATTTTCATAATATAAGTAAGAAAATAACATAAAATCAAATCACTTAAAAGATGGTAGGATGGAGAAAGGGATAAGCAAAGCAGGTGTGCAGTTTTACCACGATCTAATTGATGAGCTCCTCAAAAATGGTACTATATTGTAATTTCTTTACACTAAATTATTCACAAACCATAGCATATTAAAACTATTATATTAAACCATTACTTCACTTTTGAAACTCAGAAATAACACCGTTAGTAACCGTTTTTCACTGGGACACTCCTCAAGACTTAGAAGATGAATACGGTGGCTTCTTAAGCGACCGTATAATGTAAGCTCGTTTCTTAGTTTAAACGACTAATATATTTTTTGTCACTTCCAACTCTCACACAAGTTACTATGTAACTTATAAACTGGCATATGCTTATTTCGTTTATTTAGAAAGGATTATACGGAGTACGCAAATTTCACATTTCAAGAGTACGGACACAAAGTGAAGCATTGGATCACATTTAACGAGCCATGGGTGTTCAGTAGAGCTGGCTACGACATTGGGAAAACAGCACCGGGACGTTGTTCTAAGTACATCAAAGAGCATGGAGACTTGTGTCACGATGGACAATCAGGACACGAAGCTTATATCGTTAGTCATAACATGCTCTTGGCACACGCCGATGCCGTTGAAGCCTTTAGAAACTGCGACAAGGTTTTCAATATATAGAACATAATCATCTTTAAAATAAATGTTAGTATCCAGGTAACTTGATGAACAAGTATTAGTTAAGAAACATTTATCTCTAATGATTTACAGTGTAAAGGTGGTAAAATTGGGATTGCTCATACTCCAGCTTGGTTTGACCAACATGAGCTCTCGGATGACCCGCACAAGGTCTCGGAAGAAGAACAAGACACTCCGGCAACTAATTTGATTGACTTCGTCTTAGGATGGTAAGAAAATACCTAGAATATTCCAACTTCTTATTCTTAACTTTTAAAATAAAGAACACATCACATATATAACCAAACTGTTAGTTACTTAGTCAAACGATATGAGATCATGCTTTAGACCTCATTTAAAAAAATCAGAATGAGCTACTCGTCGATATTAATTTTCGTCGGACACATGTATATATCATGTGTGTGACAAATACTAATTTGCTTCATCAGGCATTTGAACCCGACCACGTATGGAGATTATCCACAGTCGATGAAAGATCATGTTGGAGATCGACTACCTGAATTCACAGAAGCACAGAAGGAGAAATTGAAAAACTCTGCTGATTTTGTAGGGATCAATTACCATACTTCACTATTTGCATTGCATGGTGAAGAGGCTGATCCTTCGAAACCTAGTTGGCAGAGTGATTCTCTCATTGATTATGAACGTAAATCTTCTTTTTTTTTAAACTCTTCATCAGACTATTTATTAGTACTTATATAAAATTTAGAATATTTTCGAAATCTCGTTTTTCTACATTTATTTCAGCTAGGTATGTGGATAAATTCAATGCATTTACTATCAAGGTATGTGATTTCTTAAACGTGAAATTTAAATATGAATTTGATTTTTTTTCTTCTAATATATACTTTTTTGCATTTTTTAAGCCTGATGTTGCTAGAGTGGAAGTCTACGCAAATGGTTTGAGAAGCCTTCTAAAGTATATAAAGGATAAATATGGAAATCCTGAAGTCATTATCACGGGGAATGGTTAGAGAAATGTTTACCTAAAATTGAATCTCAGAGATCAAACTCGATTTAATTAGCTTACTTTACAATAAACCCTGATTTTTTTTAATATTTGATTTATATTAAGGATACGGAGAGGATCTTGGTGAGCTAGACAGAAGTCTTGTATTGGCGCTCTCAGATCACCACAGAACATACTATATTCAGAAGCATCTCTTGAGCTTGCACCAAGCCATTTGGTTTGTGAACAAATCGTATTTTTTTAGTTCTATTTGGATGATAATGCTAATTTATGTTATTTATTTTATTTAAAGGTGTTTATTTTGTATTGTGTCCATATTCCTTTGCAGCGAGGATAAAGTAAACGTTACAGGGTATTTTCATTGGTCACTGATGGATAATTTCGAATGGCAAGATGGATACAATGCGAGATTTGGACTATACTACGTCGATTACAAGAATAACCTGACCCGCCATGAAAAATTGTCAGCACAATGGTACTCAAGTTTTCTCCAAGATGGACTAAAAGAGTTTGAGTATGATCAGCACTATGAACACTATGAGCACGATGAATTGTAAAGAGAAATGCTCTACTATAGACTTTGATATTTTGAGTCAAAAATTATATATCCTCAAACTACAATGTATTTTCATATTCAAGAAAATAAGCAGATTTATCGATATAACCATGGAGTTTGGAATTGTTTCCACGTCCACCTGAAATATTAATCCATTTATACTAAACATACCACACCAATGATTATTTGAAGTACTCAACTCAAGAGAAGCTCGCTTGATATCCATTTCTCTGACTTATTCCGTCTAAATAGAAAAATATGAAAAAAATAAAAACTAAAAGAATGAAATAAAAATCAAAAGAAAATATATAAATAAAGTATTAACAATTTAAAAAGAAATCAACCTACTTCTCTTATTAGTTCATCATTCCAACGAATATCACCCTTGTGCAACTCTAAATATTCTAAGATAACATGAAGACCCTGAACCCTAAACAACAAATATAATGTTGTATCCGAACAAAAAAGACTAGTAAAGATGATTTGTATCCCAACAACAAATTTTGATAAAATACAATGTTGATATGTGCCAGACCAGATATATATAATTTTGTATAAAAAAAAGATTATGACACATGTCTATTTTTTGAAAGGCACATGTCGATTATCAAATGAAAATTATGTAAATGAAACTAGAATCGTTTTCTAAACTATTTTACGAGTTATATTGATTTATGAGTTAAAACTATAATCTCACAAAAAGATAAGCATCAAGTGCATACTAATTTACAATTTAAAATAAAATAAAAGAAAAGCTTACAACAGTTTACATTAATTTTTGGGTTTATATACAAATATAAATGTATTATCTTCAATACTCCACCAAAGTAGGGGTATAAAAGACCGAATTACGAAAAGTCAAAATTAACATTTTCAAAGTTTAACTTTAATGAAATTAGGAGTTTTGAAAATTTTCCTAATTATCGTTTTGAGAAAAAAGGAAAAAATAATTGACCATCGACCGACTTATCAAAATTAGGGATTTATAAATAAAGACGCATCCTTTCCTTCTTATTATTCGATTCATCATCGCCTCTCTCAAATTCTCTCTTCAATCAAATCTCGCAACGATGTCGACGAAGAAGATCGTGTTGAAGAGTTCCGACGGCGAGTCTTTCGAGGTCGACGAGGCCGTGGCTCTCGAGTCTCAGACCATAGCGCACATGGTTGAAGACGACTGCGTCGACAATGGAATCCCACTCCCAAACGTCACGAGTAAGATCCTCGCGAAGGTGATTGAGTACTGCAAGAAGCACGTCGAGGCTGCTGCTTCCAAGACCGATGCCGTCGATGGCGGCGCTTCCTCCGACGATGACCTCAAGGCTTGGGATGCTGAGTTCATGAAGATCGATCAAGCTACCCTCTTCGAACTCATCCTGGTTAGTATCTTTCGATTTTGAAATTAGGGTTTCGTTTAAAGATTGGATCTTTCGTGTGATTGAGATTGTTAGGGTTTTCGATTTTGAAATTAGGGCTTCGTTTAAAGATTGAATTTTTCTTGTTAGGGTTTTCGATTTTGACAATTAGGGTTTCGTGAAATTTGGGGGTTTTGTTTAAAGATTGGATCTTTCGATAGTTAGGATTCTTATGGAATCGATTGTGATTAGAATTGGAACTAATGGTTTTGAATTGTTTTGGATCTTGCAGGCTGCTAACTATTTGAACATCAAGAACCTTCTTGATCTCACGTGCCAGACGGTCGCTGATATGATCAAGGGCAAGACTCCTGAAGAGATTCGCACTACCTTTAACATCAAGAACGACTTTTCACCTGAGGAAGAAGAGGAGGTGCGCAGAGAGAACCAATGGGCTTTTGAGTAGCCTTCTTGTTGTTCCATTATGTTATCTGCCTTCAATGTGTTGGATGATGAACCTGGTTTATTATTATTTTTTTCGTTTTGCAAACCATGACTTATGTTCGTCCTCTTTGTTTAAAATTAAGAATCTATGCTTTTGCTATTTGTTTGATGTTTGTGATTTAATCGGTCTTAAAAGGGTGGTGTTGGTTTGCTTTGCAAATTTATCTTTGATCTTGTTCCTCTGGTTGGCCCTTGTTAACATGTTCATCGGAAACCTTGATTACTATTGCTCTGTTTCTATGGCTTCAATGCCCACTTGAACATCTTCTTTAAGATTCGTTTCCAGACTGAGGAAGCAAGTCTCCAAGTTAGAGATGGTAGTTGAAGCATTCTGATGAGCGAGAAACAAATATCCGGTAATGGCAATATACAAGTTATGCTGACAATGAGAATATGAATCAATGGGTTCTTGATTAAGAGTTATGTCGTAAAAGAACACAAAGACACAAGTACTCAAAACTGAACATTCTAGAGTCTGAACACTGAGGTTCTTTCTCCGAGTGGAGAGAGATGCTTGAGGTGCTGCATAACTTACCAATATGTCCAGATCATTTCCCCACGTTTTTGGTATTGAACATAATTAACATACACATCAATTGCAGTGTGTGATTGGCTGCCCCCAAGTCATTCTTTCATCATTCCTCAAGTTCAGCCCCAAGTCCCAGAGGCTGTGGTATTGAGCGCCACGACAGTGTCTAGAACACCTAATCCGGTTCGGCCAGTCCTTGGTGTATTGTATTGGGTCTATCCTGCGGGCACTTGTTCATTAATCCAATAGACACACACAGAAACAATCAACACTCGTTCAAGATTCATGAATTGATGCAAAGCAAAGTACTCACTTACACCATTATTTAGTGCAAACAATGCATAACACTGGATACACATGTTTAACTGATACATCAATGAGAACATCACTCACATTTGGGCGCTGACTACAATTATATCAGATCAATCATTGTGCGTGATTGGTTGTACAAGTAAGACTTTATATTATGTTCATTCTGCATGTAGCATGTGGTCCTTTAATTGCATATATAAAAAAAACAAGATTCCATCACTCACGATCAGGTCAACTATATCAAATGGACAAACAGATCGTCTTGGAGGAAGCGTAGAAGCATGGGCTTCCTGTTTTCATTATTATAAACTATTTTCATTCTTTTTTAGCTAAAATTTATTTATGTACTGCAGCAGTGTATACATGTTCCATGTTCAAATGTATGTTTTACATAATAGTATATTCAGACTTTAACTCTCATTAGAATATTGAATGTTTTAAAATACGCCTTTTATTTCAAAATATATGATGTTTAAGAAAACTTTTGATGTTTTAAAAATAGAAGATATTTTTATATTTCAGTGTAACTTTTATTTTTTCAAAAATCGTGCAATTAATGATATTTGTAGTTTATTTTGTAACTAATTAAATATTTCAATATATATTTGAATGATATTTTTTTAAATAAAAAACAAATTTTAATAATTGTACAATAGCTTAAACTACATATATTTTGAAACAAAAGAAGTAACTTATTATAAACTTTTTCAATCAAATTTTTGTACTTCAATCATTCCAAAGTGGCTAAAAATTAAATTGATTTTTTTTGTTTCTATTTTTCTTATAAAATCTAAAGTTTTAAGAACAATAATACTTCTTTTTCTTTGAAATATTTGTTTCCCGTGATAATTATTACATTTATCTAAATTTCTATAAATTTTATTATAAATATTATCTGATAAGTTAATCCTTTTTAGATCAATATTAAATCATCTTATCTTTATATAGACACTCATGTTTTATTATTAATATAATTTATATTATTAAATGTAATTTATAAATAACATTTACATGTTTTAAGGGGAAATTTCAGTTCTACTAGAAGTTTGATATCAATTTTAAATTTACCATTAATGAATATTAATGACTATTTAAAAAAAATACTTTAAATTTATGATGAAAATATATTAAACTAATTTTTCTAAATATTTATAAAACATTTAGAAATTCAAACTCACCCCTTTAACACTAATCCCTCAACAATAATCATTAAATGTAAACTCAAATATTAATATATTTTTGATTGAATATATAATTAAAAAATACTTAATTTGTCGTATTCTTAGTACTTTTTTATTCTTTAATTACCAATCATGGTCTTATAAATAATTTATTTTGGTGGAAAACAACTTCTGTAGACAAAATCTCTACATAAATAAACCTAAAAATCACATCGTAAAGCTAAAGTCATTATTATTCTTATCATTCCTTGTCAGTCACTGACTTTTCTTACAACTAATCGAGATCTTCACTAATCAAATCCAGTCGACTTTTTACCTCTACAAAAAAAAACTTAAAATTTTATTTTTTGTTTGAAGCTTGGCTCTATCTCTATAAAAGAGCTCAAGCATCATCCATCTTTCATCCTTGTCTTTACACTAATCTTCTTACACTACCATTAAATCAAGAAAATGGAGGAGATGAAGCCAAGTGCTGCAAACTTACCACCGTTGACGCCGTTAGCGTTCCTCGAAAGAGCAGCCACCGTCTATGGAGACTCCACCTCCATCATTTACGGCACCTCCACCGTGTACACATGGCGGGAGACAAATCTCCGTTGCCTCCGCGTCGCGTCCTCTCTGTCTTCCATTGGTATCAAAAGATCCGACGTCGTCTCCGTCCTCTCTGCTAACACTCCGGCCATGTGCGAGCTCCAGTTCGCCGTTCCGATGAGCGGAGCCATCCTCAATAACATCAACACTCGCCTCGACGTTACCACCGTCTCTGTTCTTCTCCGCCACTGCGAATCTAAGCTTCTCTTCGTCGACGTCTTTTGCTCCGATCTCGCCGTCGAGGCGGTCAAGAAACTTGATAAGCCGCCGATTCTCGTCCTCGTCGAGGAGGAGGAGGAAGAAAGTGCTGACGTGGCGAACCGTTCGAAATTCTGTTACTCGTATAGTGATTTAGTTGAGAGAGGAGATCCGGATTTTAAATGGATCCGACCCGAGAGCGAGTGGGATCCGATTGTGGTCAACTACACTTCCGGTACGACGTCGTCTCCCAAAGGAGTGGTTCACTGTCACAGGGGTATTTTCGTCATGTCGGTGGATACATTAATCGATTGGACCGTACCGAAGAATCCGGTTTACTTATGGACCTTACCGATTTTCCACGCGAACGGTTGGTGCTATCCATGGGGTATCGCCGCCGTTGGAGGAACTAACGTCTGTTTACGTAAGTTCCAAGCGCCGCTTATCCACCGTTTGATCCGTGATCACGGCGTTACTCACATGTGCGGCGCGCCGGTAGTGCTTAACATGTTAACGGCGAGTCAGGACCCTCTTAAAAGTCCGGTACATTTCTTAACCGCCGGTTCTTCTCCGCCGGTTACTGTGCTCCTCCGGGCGGAGACTCTCGGTTTCATCATCAGCCACGGGTACGGTTTAACGGAAACAGCCGGCGTGGTGGTCTCCTGCGCGTGGAAGCCACAGTGGAACCGTTTACCGGCGAGCGATCAGGCGAGGTTGAAGGGTCGGCAAGGAGTGAGAACGGTCGGGTTTACAGATATAGACGTAGTGGATCCTGTGTCGGGTCGGAGCGTGGAGAGAGACGGAACAACCATGGGAGAGATAGTAATGAGAGGGAGTTCGGTCATGCTCGGTTACTTAAAAGATCCTGTCGGAACAAGGAAGACTTTGAAGAACGGGTGGTTCTTCACCGGAGACGTTGGAGTGTTACACGCAGATGGGTATCTTGAGATCAAAGATAGGTCGAAAGATATAATCATATCGGGCGGAGAGAATGTGAGTAGTGTGGAGGTCGAGGCGGTGTTGTATACCAACCCCGCGGTGAATGAAGCGGCTGTGGTGGCTAGACCTGATGAGCAGTGGGGAGAGACGCCGTGTGCTTTCGTGAGTTTGAAACCCGGGTTGACCCGGAAACCCACGGAGAAGGAGATGATAGAGTATTGTAGGAAGAAGATGCCACGTTACATGGTGCCTAAAACGGTTAAGTTTCTTGATGAGTTGCCTAAGACATCTACTGGGAAGATTCCCAAGTTTGTGCTTAAGGAGATTGCCAATAAAATGGGTTCCACGAGGTTAAGTCGGTTGTAAAAAAAATTATACTATAGTTTGATCTAGTAACAAGCTATGGTATAAGATAGACCGTTCAGACCGGTGCACGAGTGTGTGTCTAAGATCGTGCATGGTTTGTTTATATTGTGCATGGTTTGGTTTAAGATTTGCTTTGTCTATTTTATAGTTTTTGTTTTGTTTCTTTCTGGTTGGGTTGTTGGTTCGTAAAGGATACTGTTTTTTTTTCTGTTTCAACTTTGTGTTGTGTCACATTATGCTTATTGATTTAATGGAAATAAAAGAAAATAAAAAGATTGAAGTGTAAGATTAATCTTTAAAAAGGTTTTGATTATTCTAGTTTCTTTTTATTAATACCTGATTAATTATATAATTACAAACTGTAAAAATATTACATAATTGAATTTGTAACCAATAACCAACAATTTTACTTATCATATAAAAATTTAGGTTTGACTGCATCATTCTGGGTGAAAGCCAAATATCCTGACCGGTGGACGACAATGTATAATTGTTCTTTTGGCACATCCAAAAGTCTCATTAAGCACATCATAGACCAAAAAAGATCTTCAATTCAAAAATTTGATTTAGATTAAACACAACAGTACAGTTTTATGAATATTGTAGAACGGTGTTACAAAAAAAAGAAGGAATATTGTAGAATAACCAGACTGAAATAAACCTTTAAAGTTCTAATCTGGCTTGAGCCTAATCATCAGCATCAGCTTCAGAGCAAACACAGTTTTAAAAGAAAATCAACTGTGGCTTTGGCAATCTGTATCACAGAGACACTTGTTTCTTTTCATTATACTCTTCCAAGGTGATGAGTGATTCCTTGTTTTTGATCCAATCTGCAGGTCTTGGCATGATTATCGCAATATATCCTTCGCGATCAGCCTGTAATCAGATTCCATATAGCTCAAATCAAAAGTCCAGTCAATTCGTTAGACAAGACAAAGAAAGAAGTATATGTTACCGATGAATTAAGAAGCTGCGGTTGCTTGATCAATCTCTCGTTCACCTCCAAGAGAGAACCCTTTACACAACATCTACAAAAAAAAATAAACAAACACTTCAAAATCTTACAAAACATCAATCTTAGGACACAGGAAAGCGAAACCGATAAAACCCTTTCACACCTCACAATATAAGAATCATTTGCAGTGGAGACTTTGCACAATGCTGTATTCAACTCAGAGCGCATAGCATTCTACACAAGAAGAGCATTTGAATAAACACAATCGTATGAGGAAAGAAAGAAAGAAAGAAGCAAACCTTTTTACGCTTGCCGGAGACTTTCAAGACGCTACGATCAGACTTACCAACATTGAAATCGATGTCAGTGATCCCACCTTGGTCCTTAAAAGCTATATGCGTAGGAGCTAATCCAACCACACACAAACTTTAACAAAACAAAACACACACACACAGAGTGAGAAAAAAAAGATCAAATTTTTATGAATGAAAACAGCAAAAAGGAAGAGACTTTGACATACCCATTAGCGTGACGGTAGATATATTGATCATGACCCGATTTTGTAAAATCTGCAAAAAGGTTTTTTTTTATTCATACTATAAAAAGGAAGAGTCTTTAACAAAAGGGTGGATGAATGAATGTGAGAACCTGTGATGAAGTAAGAAACGAAGTTGACTTGTGTAACTGATGGAGGAGTAAGCGGGAGCTCTCCTATATCTGAAAGCAGCAGACTTTGCAATTCGTCTTCTTCTCGATTTTCCAGAGCTTCTTCTTGCTGCTTTTGCGTATTTGTTTGGATAAGATCTTCGGTTTCTAGATTTCTCGCTACGTCAGTCTTCGTCTGAATCTCCATTCTCCGTCCTTTGCAAAACAGCGTAGGATTGATTAAGAACGATGAACCAGCAGTTTTCGAGTTTTTAACATTCCGAAGCATAACAAATGGGCCTTCTCTTTATTTAAAGACCCATTAAGTTTCTACAACTCTTAGGTGGACTGTCAAAGTGGCACCATAGATATATAAACTATAGTCTAGAAAGCAATAATAACCAAAGTGTGTGGAGGAATAACTGAAAGGGTACATGTTTGGTTAGAAACTTAGAATGTGCCTCGATGGTTTTAATCTTACCTTCTCTGCCTAGTTATACAGATTCTAGTGCAGGTTGTTGCGAAGCCGAGACTACCGATTGAGTTGGGGTTTGGTTGAGCCAACTTTGCCACAAATCTCAGTCTTCTTCCTCACACAGGACAGAGGGCATTGAGGTTAACTGAGTGTTTGGCTTTGGTTGCGGAACGGGTACATTAGCAATAACTTATCATTTCTCATAAAAATTAACAAAGTCGTTGTAGTATAGTGGTAAGTATTCCCGCCTGTCACGCGGGTGACCCGGGTTCGATCCCAGGCAACGGCGTTTAAATTTTTAAGCATCATAATCTTCTATACGACGTCGTTTTTTCTTTGTAAGCCAAGATTATAAACCGAATACTACACACAAGAATATAAGAAAATGGCATACGAATGTCAATCTACAAATGGTTGGCTTCTGCAACTCTGGAGTGTGTTCTCAACTATAAAAATATTCCAAATAGCAGATCAAGTGCTTAGGAGAAAAAATGAGAATCTTCTCCATCAAACTAAAACCGATAGAAGCAAAGACTACAACATTATTAAGTCACTCTTATTCTCTCATCTAAACAAGACTACAAAACAAATAAAAACAATAGGGATGATCCTTTTTTTTTTGAAGGATTCTCTAATAAAAGACTAAGACGAAGTCCAATAATAAATAAATTGAACATATAACCTCTAAGCGACTCTAAAGAGAAACAGTCACAAACTAAAAAAAAAAAACTGTGAATCAATGGATAAAAAGAGATACACTTATGGCAAACATGTCTTCTTCATGGACAGAATCAAACATAGAGGGAGGAGAGAGCAAGGAGATAGAACAAAACATCAAACGACTTGGCTTTCTTTTTATGTTTGTGTAACATAGAAACCTCACTCTCAAGTCTCAAGCAACTGCCTGGACTGGTGGTCCATCTGATCTGTTGTTGAATCCACCATCACCACCACGTCCTCCTCTTCCCCGACCTCCCCTACCACGTCCACGTCCACGTCCACGCCCTATATCCAACCCATTCACACAATTACGATTTTATAACAAAGGTAAAAAGAAAAAAAGCTGTGATGTGACTATGTTACCACGGCCCTGAGGAGCATCGTAACCACCACCACCTTGACCATCATAACCACCACGCCCCTGAGGACCATCATAGCCACCACGCCCTTGATGACCATCATAACCACCACGCCCTTGGTGACCATCATAACCACCACGCCTCTGAGGACCATCGTAACCACCACGCCTCTGATGACCATCATAACCACCACGTCCTTGATAACCATCATAACCACCACGACGCTGAGGAGCATCGTAACCACCACGGTCATCATATCCACGTTGTTCATGAGGAGCATCATAACCGTAACCTCCATCTTGTGGTGCATCATACTCATTCTGAGGACCATTGTATCCTCCTCTTCCTCGACCACCACGGCTGCTGCGTCCCCTGCCACGCCCTCTTCCTCCACCATAGGACTGGTTACGTTCATAACCGCCATCTTCATACTCAACGTTCACATATGCATTCCCTGCCAAAAAAATGCATTACAAAAGATCCATGAACCATATGTTTAAAATCTCAACGGATGGCTAAGAGTTTGGAATCATGGTTATCTAACTAAAACATTCCTTACCTCTGCCACCTCGTCCCCTCCCTCGTCCACGTCCCCTTCCTCTTCCCCTCCCTCTGCCACCAGGTGAACCGTCTGCGAGAAATATAAAACAGAAAACTAATAAAGACTGCCAAGCATGGGGGATTTATAAGGGGCCATTAAGAGTAACCGAACAAACCTCCTCCTTCATAATCGATGTCGCCTAATGGCTTCACCAACTCAATAGGAATCGGGCACTGGTATCTGCAAAATCATTCCACAATTATTATTATTAATAAGAAGGTACAAAGGGACACAGTAAAGAATCTTGTCAAAATGAATATGCAACTTGCAGACGGCCCCTGCCTAGACAAATGCTTGCGACACAACGCATGGATCTAATTGTGGCCACACGAAAAGCCAAGCAGAAGGATCAAAACGAAGAACTCACCCAATGGAGGTTGTGTTAAGCTCTTTCGTGGATAGGGTAATAGTTATCATGGACACATGCCTTGTGGTCTCAATACTTCAACACAGAACAAAAAGGAAAAAAAAAAGAAGTAAACAATTAGTTAAGGTGACAAAAGCAAACAGAAAAAAAGGTACATGTTAGAAACTATTAATAAAAAATTTGGGTACTTACGGAAGAAGGCCTTCCTCTTTAGGTTCCCATGTGTCTGTAATGTCGGTGGATCCAATAGATGTGTTCTGATGAAGATCAGGGATCCTTCTCTGCGTAAAAAAAAAAAAAGACTTTTTCAGACAACCCATCATCTGAACCACGTTCTGCGAAATAGACACGACAAAAAAAAAAACTCAAAAAATTACCTTAATCAGCTCCACAATGGTCACTGTCTTGTTAATAGCTCTTCCCATAGCCTTGAATACAACTTCAGTTGACCCTTTCTCCTACACATTACAAAACAAAGTCTCAGAGAAACCTTAGAATCATCACTCTAACCACACAACAATCGACATTACTAATTACATAGTAACTCTGAGAATCAATAGTCCCTATTCTCAATCAGAAGGTATCCAAAACGTCGTCGTTCTAGTTGACAAAACAGTTGAAAAACCCTAGAACCATACCTGAAGAAGAGTCATCGCATAGGTGATGTAGTTACGTGCCCTGCCCATACTAGTGATACGAATCTCGTTGGCATCAATCGGCGTCTCATCCTTCTTCTTCACCACACGGTCATACTTCTCCATCTACACAATCGAATATCATTATTAAAGCTTCACCAAAAATGGAAAAAAAATCAATGTTGCTCCGATGCTTACCTTATGCAGATGTTCTGGTTAGATCAGAGTATTAAGGAAGTTTCAGTGCCGAGCCCTCTTTGTACGGCTTCGTCGTCCTCTCTCCTTTTTAAGCCCTAAGAAGAACCTATTGTTGCAAGCTTCTCTCTCATATATATCAGCCGCACCACTTCTCTCTTCCACACACACGTTTGCACTACCCTAACCGCTTCCGGTTCGTTATTTTACTAAACCCAACCGAACCGAATCACTCATTAAATTAAAGATCAACCCATCATTAAACCAGCCGATACAGTAAGGCGTTTACTTGGTACTTGTTAATTCAAATCCGGTAATCAGAGTTTCAAACCGAGTTAACTCTTAACTTCGGTTCATATCGATTTTATCGGTTTGGTTGAGCCATATTTGTTTTTCTTTTTTTTTTCTGGTGAGAATAAATTCTTGTAATAATAATATCTTTGATTATACAGTTGCACAAAATGCGAAGGAAAGAGTCTAAATGGCTTTTTCAATAGAAGAATATAAATTAATTACCGAATCTACCTGTTATTAATAGAAAGTTTTCTGGATTATCGGTGCTAACAGTCTGATGCAGTCAAACTTTTCAAGTAATTTACAGATTTTATGTAAAAGAAAAGATTGTACAAGTATTTAATAATTTTAGATACACATAGTCCGTTGACGTTTTTGTAGTGTAAGTTTTTTTTTGAAAATTTCGTGATTAAAAAATTGTTAGCTATAATCTAAGAAAAGAACAATAATGTTTTAACAAGAAAAACAAAAATAATCTGTCTTTTTACCTTAAATAAGAGCATAATCTTAGCTTTAAGGATAAGACAATATAAACTGTTGTGAATTGTGAGGATTCGACAGAACAAAAGAAAGGTTGTTGTGACCAAAACAACAACTTAGAAAATAAAAAATATAGTTGGGAGAATTGACCCACCAAACGTGAGAAGCATTTAAGCTTTTGCAGCACAAAAACGAGTCATCTTTTGTTGATTTTTAAATCAAACACATAGTCATTGAAGATGCTACAGATAATACATAGTGGGTAACAAACCAACAATAGAGACAGCAAAAAAAAAAAACACTTAAAGATCATCAGAGATAATGGAGATCAATCTACAGATGCATTACAGAGGGTCTACAGTGTACAACAGATGGGGCCATGACGCAGGTGAAAAGACCTTTTTATTTTTGATGTGGATGTGAAAACAGCAAAAGCACTTATCTCAAAGGGAGGTAATGATGTCATCTTGCGTATGTGCCTTGTGTGGTTGAACCAGAGGATCAAGAACTTTTTTCCATCCTCCAAAATCTAAGGGAGAACCAGCACCTGGCAATACGAACCCGTTAACGTAGAAGGTTGGTGTTCCAGAAACCCCTCTTGAAGCACTATACTGCAACACATAAGCCCCCACACAAAAGCAAAATATGAGCTGAAAGTTACTATTGTTTCCATCTCAGTTAACAATGAGAGTGGCCAATGGTGTATAACATACGGTGTTAATGTCTTTGCCTGAACCTGAACTTATCAACATTGTCAAAATTAACTTGATAGGTTCACACTCAGGCCAATGGCCCGGCTTAAATAACTTATGGGCCTAGTGCACACATATTTTTTTCCAAAAAATTATAGTTATAACTTTTAAAATTTATAAATTTTGAACCCTAATCTGTGTGCTATTTAATAAATTAGGACCCTAATTCTTTAAAGAAAATTTTTAGAAAATTGAAGGACCCTGTGCATGTGCACCTTGAGCACTCCCTTAGAGCCGGCACTGCAGGCCATTAATAATCAGTATTATTCTATCTGACGCTTTTCGCCGTTTGTGTTAACACCATGTCTAGTGAAAGGTGTTGAAGAAGATAAAACAATCCAGAGATGAAAGCTGAAGGAATCACCTTGAAGGAAACTCTGGTAGCACGGTCTGATATTGTGTTGTTAAAGCCGGATTTGAGAACATGTTGATATGAGTTTCCCAACGTGGTTGTTCCAAGCTTGACAATTTTCTCCACTACTTCAAGTCTTGACAGGAGCTGTGTTTGAGCGTTATAGAACAATGCCTGTCAATAGAAACAGTTTCAGTGAAACCACATAAACATATCAAAATCCTAACTGGATAAATGCAAACAACAACCACTAGCTACACGATATGAATATACACACATATACATATATACATCTTTAGCGTCCTATTAACATTGAACAAACCTGATGCTCAAAGAAACCTTCCATCAAACTAAAGGTAGCATTAGCGTTTAAAGCATTCACAATGTGTAAAGCCCGAGAGCTTACATATGCATTGTCATGGAACCTGCAACATCCCAAAAGCCAAGAAACCCGAAACAGAATCATTACAGGATTGGATCTTTAAGCATATCATAAAGCAAACCATTCACAGTATCATGAACAATCATAAGACCTGACCTTTCCTAAGCTACTTAGAATCAATCAATACATGAAACAGGGCACTACAATGGTATGTGGTAGCTTCAAGTTCAGGAGAAAGGACAAAACTTTGAAGTCATAAACAAATTAATCTAACCAAAGCTAAGAACTTTCTGCTGGCAAAAGGAGGAGAGAAACAGAGTACTGACGGTAAAGGAAGAAGGTGAAGGAGAAGAGAAACTCGAGATCCATATAAATGAAGAGCTTGCTTCAGAGGCGACCAAGCGTCTCGACTATCCGGGCAAACCGGGTCAAAAAACGCCTCGATTAGTATAGTATCCGGGTCAACGGGACGACCCGGTGGGTAAACGAAACCATCGGGCCTCACCGGAGGGACTAGCTGCGCATGTACTTGCGTCCCGATGAAGAAGACGAGAAACAGCAAAATCGTACGGATCATTCTCTCTTGCTTACACTCTCTCTCTTCTCCGTGAGGATTATTAAGGAACCAGAGAGGGTGAGTGTAAGCAACGGCTACCATTGCTCGGAAGCTAAGCGATACACTCTATTTCATATCTCAACCGTTGATTTAATTTTTGCTGACGTGGTGGAAACTTAGTATAGACCGACAAATTTTGGGTCAGGAACGCAATAATGAATTAGTTTCGTCCTTATATAGTAAATATCTATAAGTAAGAGCCTCAAAACCAAAAAATAATAATTGAGACATGTTCACTTTCATGTCACATCATCTCTCTCTGCTTCTCAGCGAGCTTATCTAAAGCAGACGAAACGGCGTCGCTTCTACCGATCAGCAGCCGCGTGACAACCTCCGGATCCGTCTCGAACCGCGCCGCCTGGAACTCCTTCCTAGCGTTCTCTCTCAGCACGTCTCTCCAAAGGTTTCCCCTTGAATCCATCCACGTGTAGAACCTAGCCGCGCGTAATATGTCTCTGTATAAACTCAGCGCCTCCCGGCGCGTGCTCGTTAAACGCTGTCTGTTCAGATACTCTGCCTCGTCGTCGTTGATTAGCGGTTTCTCTTTCTTCGCAAGATGTCTATCGAGAAGCTCCTCCATGGTATCTGGACCTTCGTGGAGGAACCGTCTTATTGATACAGCGTCGCTACGAGCCATCAGATCCATATGGCCCAACAGGTTCCGCCATTTCTTAAGCTTCGAAGCCATCACCATCTCCCTCAATTAATGGAGACCAAATTTATTGGGCCATATGGGTCTCCGTGTACACAGGCCCATATAATTGAATCGAATTTTTTTTTCTTGTTGCTTGCAGCAAACATGCACCACAATTAATGAAGTAGTCTAGCTTACATAAAAATAAACTTATAATACTATGCTTTAGCATCGAGTTTGATTAGTACAAATTTTTCGCCAAAATTAATAATACAATTGTCTAGTCATGAGTAACTGACATCAGTCTTTTTGTTTTTGTATTTGTCAAACTGTCAACGTAATTAAAAATGGATAACGGTTGTTCGTGCCTTTGATATATTCTTCGATTTTTTTTTATATTTTTGGATCATAGACGAATTTTCTTTGATTAATCGCAAGAAAAAGTAAACGATATTATATTTACTAATTCTGACTAGTTAAATACTTCAATAACTTCATATACACACAACTATTGGAATGTGTCAAACGTCCAGTTTCATCTCGACTTTTGCTTGCTCATGGGTTATACTTATACATATGAATTGTAACTAAATCCATGCCAAAAAAAAGAAAGAAAAAAACTTACTGACTGTTCAAAAATATATTATTTTTTTCCTTCCAGTTGTTACAATTACAAAACTTTTTGATTGCCTAATTAACAAAGAAAAAAAACAAATTTACAGGAAAAAAAAAACTAGTTCAGTAATTTGTTAATGAATTTACCTTACAGTATGCCTGATTTTTAGTTGAATGTAGGTCCCTAGCTACTAATCACCACCGTTTCAAAGTAACACGATTATGACTTTGTGATTATTATGACCCACGTTAAAGTCAAATTAGTAATTAAGAAAACCTGCACAAACAGGAAAATTTACTTTCTCCTCTAGAGCATTTTCGGGAACTCTAATGTTTTTTTTTTAATTTATATAATCGAAAATTAGTTATAAAATACAAAAAAAAAATCTATGAAATTCAACTGTATTTTCTTAAAGTTTTTATATGAGACCTTATGTGATTAATTTGGTCTCTTTTTTAATTATGAGAACCTTCCAACTACGTGTTCTTAGGTAGTGAAAAGGAAACTTGCTTTAAAATATTAGATTTTATAAGTTGGCACAAATGGCTTCTTTGCCTTTTAGATCACATTTTGATTTGACCAAAACTCCTCTAATCCAGGCATCATCGTTGACCTTTTCACAACTTTGTTTCCTTCTTGAACATCTCATATACACAAAAAAATACCAAAACCAAGAATTTCATCTATTCATTTATCTTCTATTTTGCTGTGAATCAATGGACAATAAACAACATGCTTCACCTTCTTCAAAACCAAAGAACAAGAACAAGCTCTTAAAGATACTTCCCAAAGCTATGTCGTTCGGACAACGCGTACCGCCGTTTAGTCCCGGCAAAGATCTCCACCACAACCATAATAATACCACGTCATCCTCCAACAAGTCTTTCTCCGGTCCTATGGTCTTGGTTCCTAACGCTGCTCGTGTTAGGAGAAGCAAAAGCGACGCCGTTTGGGACGAGCCCACTTCACCTAAAGTCTCATGCATCGGTCAGATCAAGCTCGTTAAATCAAAACGCTCCTCCCCTAAAAAAAACCCTAAAACATCTTCGTCTTCTTTAACCAAAGAAGATGATAAAAGTCGTCTCTCGAAGTTTAAGCGTCTCTTCTCGTTCCCGTCGAGGGGTGGAGGTAACACGTCAAGAAAATCACATCCCACCACCGTGACTGAACATCCGGTCACGGTGGTTTCCTCTGCGGCGGAGGTGCCGTCGTTAGGTCAGATGAAGAAGTTGGCGAGCAGCCGTGATGCTTTAGGAGGATTTAACTGGGAGGTTGAGATGAAACGTGAGGAAGAGTCTCCGGCTGATCATCGCGGTGGTTACTATTCCGATGATGAGAGGAGAGGAGGTTCCTTGAGAGACGACGGTGATAAGGAAGGAGCTGACATAATAACTCCATTCTCAGCTCCGTTGAGTATGAAGCCGAAGAATGAAGTTAACTTGTGGAAGAGAAGAACCATGGATCCACCAAAACCACTTCATCTTGATTCAACTCCTTAAAGTTACAATGATCTTCATACAGAGTGAAACTGGCCCCTATTTTTATTATTTATGTGTGTATATGCTGAATGGTGCTGTCATGATCATCATTTCCCTTCATTAGTTAGTCTTTGTGAATACATACATGTTTGGTTTGGTTTAGTTTTTGCTACATGCCAAATATACCATTATTTTTGAACTATTTTAGATCGGCTTAATTGATTTATCATTTCTAGCTATGGCCATGTGAGTGTTTGGCTCACATTGTTGCGAATGGTTGGTGGCACTTAGGAAAAACTGTGGATCAATTACATTCTCAAAGGTACAATTACAAATTAGTTTTGATTTACACATGGTGACAATGTGTATGACAACAACCAATGTCTTCCCACCACCAAATAGTCCATTTATATAAAATGTAATCCACAGTCCAACCATTAATTAACACATAGTGTTTCCGTATCACATAGAAAATGATGTTAATGCTTATATTATTTATAGAACTACACAATATCTTCATTGGGTAGGTAACAAATCAATTTACATCTCATTCTCTTACCGAAATACTCAAATTCCGTGCCTTCAAAGTTAAAAGGACAACCCAAATCAAACCAAGAATCACACATTTTGTGGTTTTCTATCTAAACCGGTCTCGGATGGTACAAACAAAACCATAAAAAGATCATTTTACTTTTAGTAAATCGAGTTTACAATTTAGTAAGTGACACGAACACCAGAACCACACAAATATCGCCGTCTCTTATGAACGAGGATACGTCGATAATATTCATGTCCTTGAGAAACTCCATGCAGCTTCTTCTTCTTTTTAAAGGATGTTTGTTAACATTTATTCCATCACTATAATTCAAGCTGTTAGAAAAAGAAAGTTACAAATGGCTTAATAAGAAGACATTTTTTTTTAGCTGGAGTGCGTGCGACCACGATCCACCCACTACTGCAATGCGACAAACAAACCATTAATCTAAAATATGAAATCCAAATTAACTTTTTAAATTAAATTTGTCATACGGCCCACAAATCCTACGACCACTCCAGTCAGAGCATGATTAACCCTAAGTGACATGTAATTGTATGTAAATCAAAACTAGTTTTGGTTACTCTATCTAACCCATTTCTTCTTTTTTCTTGCACTCGTATGAAACGTATAAAGATCGTGGTTTCATCACCCTGAAGATCTCTGCGTACACTTCTTCTAGCTTAGGAGCGTGACATGTCGCTTCTATAGAGTAAGCACCATCGAACGTGTTTTCATCAAACGGCATATTAAAAAAGTTACCGCAAACGACGTCGCGTAGAGAGTCCAACCCCACTCGTAGATGTCGGTGACGAGGTTGTAGAACGTGTCTACGAACGTGTCTACCAGTATTGGTTGTAGTTGTCTTTGACGTTCTCTGCGGAGATTGATCCTCCGGAGAGATCTGAAGCTCGTTTTCCCTTTCTCTCTACCGGACCTAAGATGCATAGGAACCGGTAGATGCCGCCGCGGCGGTGCAATATAGCGCCACCGAGTCCATTTTTTCTTTGGGAGGATGAGAGAAAGGAGGAGAAGAGTAAGAGCGAGTGAGTTTACGACTCATTAATTTTTTTTAACGGGGTTAATGGTATTTATGTGCAGAATCGGTTTTAGAATGTTTAGTGGTCCACTACTAGTGTGTGTAGTATGTTTACATTCAATTAATAGAGCTGATATGATCCAAACTAAACAAAAATAAACTATTTTAAAAACTAAAACATATGTTAATAAATTTAACTAAAGTATTTTACATATCTATAGGAAATTTAAAACTAATAGTGAACTGAACCAAAAAAATAAAAAATAAAAACCAATTAAATCAAATTTTATTAAGAATGAGTATAATTTAGTGAAGTTAAATTTATATCAGAATGAAACTTCCCATAATAAATTTAGTTGTATTTTGGATGTAAGTATTTGTAGATTGAAAAAAAAAAACTTAGAAGGTTTATACAAAACTAAACCAAAATTTAAATTGAATATCAATAAAATAGATTTCTGTTATATCTTTTATTTATACATTGCATAAATTTATTATCAGAATTCATAAGCTGGCTTAACATAAATTAAATTTTAAGTTAATTTTAAATCTGAGAATAAAACAAGATAAACTAAATTATTTTTCATTTAGGTAAATGTGTAGATCTCTTTTAAAATGTATTCAAATTTCATGGCTTTTATCGTTTGCAGCATATTCATATCATCAGCACAATATCATATTTGAATACGAACTATGACATGACAACAATACTAATGCATATTATCAGGTTAAGGACTCAAGTTATGTATAGATTCGTTAATAAGTAGATATGGATGACTACATGACATATGAGATGAGATCATTGTTCCTCTCGACCTAAAAGTCTGAGATGCTTTTTTGTGACCTTAAAATCTAAAGACATGTGAATAATCTTGTGTGATCTTAAGCTACAGGCACTTCACTCTTTCCACGTTAGTCAGGTCAGCTCCTTAGTTGTGGAGAAGTCGTGTTTATTATGATAAAATAACTAATTCCAATAACATAGTAAGCTCATACAACTAAATAATGTTTTCGCAGCTGGTTCTTGGACTATCCAATTATTGTTTTAACTAAACTCTGATTTGTGGTAGATCTTTAATACCACATGACTCATATGATCATGTCACATGACGATGTGTTGTGCAATCTGTGTGTATGTCGAGACGAATCTTTGTAAATAAACCCCTTAATTTTTAGAATACGATTTAAGTTTTTTTGTTGTTTTATAAGTACACGTTTAGATATTACGTTAGTCAACTGTAATGAAAATTGGAGTGGAAATAAAAAGGCTTTCTAAAAGTGAAGAAAAAGTGTTGACCTTTTTACAGTCGAGTTCTTATTTTCATAATATGAAAACATAATAATGTTTTTTTTTTGATAAATCATAATAATGTTTTCACTAATATTGTATTCAATAGTTTTTTTTTTTTGAAATTACTGTTTTCACTAGTTGTTCAATAATAATAACTATAATAATGTTTCCACTTTCATCTATGATTCAACAAAAAGGGCGTAAATAACATTTTCTTGCTCATCACTGTTTTAGATACTAAAAACGATTTTTTAATTGATTTGCGTGTATATGTCTATCTTTCTTAACAAAATTTGAACATTTTACCAGAAAATGTTATTATTTAAACGTAACATCGATAACATGGCAATGTTCTGGAAAGTAAAATGTGAAGCTAATTCTTAAATAATTCCAATCATATCACTGACATTTTCACAATCCGACAAACCCAACGTTTCCTTTTTTTCTGGTTTTATTCTTTAAAGTCAAAAAGACGAAAGATCAGGATAGATGGAAACAATTTTACCTAGAAATACAAACTCAAACAAAAACTATTAAATACGAAACCTACTTTGTCAGCATATTAAATTAAGTTACATAATTTACAAAACTTATTAAATTATATTTTTATACGAAAACAGTTACATTAAACAATAAAAATATTAAACATTAACTATATATTAACACTGTTATTAATTTTCTTAATTCTCAGAAAATTACAATCAGGCATTTTGATAGAAAATTATAATTTTACAAAATAAATTGTACTTTCTATCATCAGTTATTTCTACAAATTACATTAGATTATAATATATATATATATATATATATATCGCAACTCAATTTATATTTATGTTAAGATGTTTTTTCATAAGTTGTTGCATCCTTACATCCAAAATAAATACTATTTTGTTATATAAAAATAAATTTTGATATGTTTACACATATTAATAACAAATTAAATTTCTATCATACATGCAGTAGTTTATGTGATGATTATTTTAATAAAATTTAATCAATAATAATTCAAAAATTAATTTTTTAGTTACAATTGACTATTATTAAACAATACAAATTAATAGAATATATTAAATTTTATCTTTTAAAAAAATTATGTCAGAACTTTTATTTTGTAAAAATGAAATAGTAAACAGAATGTATAATGTTAATAGACTGTATACTAGTAAAATAGAAAACATAAAACTAATATTTTTATGAAACAAAAAAAATTCAAAACTATTATTTTCGTGGGACAGATGGAATAATTAATAGTAGTACCATAACTAGGACATATGTATAATGATTTTTGTTTTCTTTTCTTTTGGTTTGGTAACAAATATGTAGAAGACTTATTTGCATAATTCAAAGAAGTGAATAACGTGAAGTAACTGAATCATGATGGTATAATGTATGATAGTATAAAAATGAGGACTGAAAATTAGTAAAATGTTGGAATTTAATGTAGAGAAAGTTGGATGGAAGTGGTAGATTTTGAGGCAATAAATAGTGGGGAGTATTATGAGTTGTTGCAGTTAATGCACGCAAGGCATGCATTTGTTTTCTCATCTCATCCACACTACTAATGATAAAAGTCCATTTTTATTGGAGTTTGTTCCGTTTATAAAGAAAATATTACCACTGAATAAAATAAGAAAGAAAGAAAAAAGATTGAAGACAAATTGCCACAAGGAATAAATGAAACTTTGCAGGTTGTGGGAGTGATGAGTGCGACATATCAATCGACAGAAAGGAATATGATGTTATATAAACGATGTCATTTTTAAGTTTTTAACTGTATTTTTTTTTCTAGTATTTGTCATTTGAAATATGAAAACAAAAGGATCGGAGTATCATGGTTAATACTATAGGTCAAACGGTTAGAACTTATATTTTTATTTTAACATGTGTGTTACATTTTACATAGCCTTGGATTCTGCAATCCACTCCAGGGTGGAATGAATAGATGGACCCATCAGTTGGAAGTTGCCGCCACACGAACAGAAGTCAGACATTGTAAAATTTACATGATACTAGTAGGTTTATAAAACAAATATTTCTCGATGCAAAAACAAAACAAATGTTTTCTCTTTTCGTAATTCTTTGGTTTCTTTTTTTTCTATATATATACGTGTTTTTAAAACGACACAATGAAATTTCAGAATGTTTTGAAAATCACACGCAAACGAAATTTGTACCTCTCTATTAATTCTTACTAGCTTTCATTTGGTAAATGTCGTAATGTGTCCAAGACATCGACAAACAACTTCTATCATTCAACGTGTGAGTTAAAACATAATCAATGGTTGTTATATATGGATTCTACAACCATATAATTATCGGTACTCAAGGAGTTAGACTTAATTAAATTTATGAACTGTAACATTTTAGTATTTTAAAGAAGTTAGAAAGCAGTTAGCTAACCATTTTATGTTAGTATTTTACTTTACTGATTTATCTTCTTGATTTGGTAGTTTGAGGTAAAGTCTACATAATCTTTATACCTGGTAACCAAATGTCTAGCAAAATGTTTTTATGAGTTTGTAAAAGTTAACCAATGACTATTTATATGTATCACGATTCTGAAGCTCCATCACAAAGTTAAGAAATACTGTATATTTGTTACACAGTTTGTCAATAAAATTAATAACTTTTCCATGATGCTCTTCTATTCAGTTAGCATTAGAAATTAATATTCTTAACACTGGTCAATTAGAAACAGAGCCGTTTAGTGGTCAGAAAGAAAAAGTATGAAAGGGAACTCAAACGTTAAGGAAGCCCGTTGAATTTCTTTTGACACTTGCTAACGAAACAACCATAAGAAAAGTAAAAGAAAAACCTCAAATAAAATATTATCTCTCCTTTGCTGTTTTTCTGTTCATAGTTGTTAGAGCATGATTAATCCCAGTTTTTAACTGGGATTTCTAATTTTTTTTTTACACTTTTCCGTTAAGAACCGGTTCTTAGAATTTTTATTTAAAAATTAGTTTTTAAATTTTCTTAATTAAAAATTAAAAAAAATTAAAAAATTAATTTTTACCCGAAGCTAAGAATCTTAATTAAGAAACTGAAAGTAATCATACTCTTAGATTTTATATTTTGGAATCTGAATCTTTAAATATGTCACTCTTTCAATTTGATCTAAACATATCCGCCATTTTCCAGCTTTCGAGAAGATTGTTCTTACATCTTCTCAATAGCTTGTCTGACATCATATTCTAGGGTTTCGTTTTTTATTATATTATTATAATACTTGGTTCATTAATTTCCTGCTACAACAACAACTGTACATCACCATCATTAAGAGAAACCCATCTGCCTCTTTCACAACCTAATAAATATTCTCACCCTTCCCCATCTTTCGCTTCTCTCATCTATTGTTCTCTTTGTAGGTTCTCACCTCTTTTTTCTTTTTGTTCTCTTCTTTTATATGAAAACTCTTTTTCCTTCTAGTCAAAATAAAACCCTTTCCTCCTTATTGTGTACCTCTCCTGATTTACATACGAAGGAAAGGAAAGAGAGAGACGCTCTGATCTGATCATGTGGGTTTGACAAAAGAGTTTCTTACTGAGATCTTTGGCATTCTGTCCACCTCATATCTCTCTACATATATATGTGTATCGACCATGTGTTTTGTTAGTGGAGGTGGGCAGACTGCCAATAGAGATCTGTTAGGGTTTCTTTGTAAAACTCCTCATGATTTTATGTACTCAAGATTACACAGCTCATGGTGATCAAGATCACTTGATGAACACTTAGATCTCAGTTTGAAGAAATATTGTATTTTCTGGAATCTACTCTTCCTTATTATGTGTAATTGTGATTTTTTTTATTGAGTCATTAATTGACATTTCCTGTCTCCTTTGATTTGATTGATCTCTCTGAAGTTGTGTTGCTTTCATTGATTGAGACTCTAATCTCTTGGTGATTTTCTAAGATTGATCACATTTTGTTTGTAAAAAACGTAACATCTTTTAACTTTCAGTGGCGTTGATCAGTGTGCGGCTTGGGAGTAGTGGTGGCGTTTGGGACGTTTACATCATATATGAAAGGTAATATTATCCATAAAGAAAGAGGACCCATTACTCAAAAATATGTACAGGTAGAATGATATCGCATATGAGAATATTGGTAACGGAAAAGAAGAATTTACTCTACTTTTTATGTTTTTTGAAGCCCACACAATGTTATTATGATGTTTTGTTTTATTGAAGTTTGAATCCATGTGTATATAGAAAATGGTTACTTGTGATTATTTGTACAATTGCATGTTTCTATAATATGAGATGATATGGTGTTCAGTCTGATAACATGGTAGGAGAAAGAATCAAGTTTCAACCTTAAAATGGCTATTTTCTTAGTTATTGTTATGTTTTTTTTTTGTTGAAGTAAGTTGCAGGGATCTATATTTTATGATAATATTTGTTCTAACATTCTGATAAGTTTTTTTTCTATATGTTTGGTGGGTAATATGATGAGTATTATACGAGGGATATTGTAGACTTTAATCTGTTTAAAGTTATATATTACTTCAAAATAGATTCTCATTATCGTTATACTTTTACATACATTTCTATCTTCAGTTGTCTTCTTCATGTCAATTTTGATTAATCAGGCTTTCCATGGTTAGAAACTGTTTTGCAAATATTCTCGCATTAGATTTAGCAAGAAGCTAGCTATTGTTTGATGACGCATAGGTGAAAGCAGCATGTTTACATTGTAAGTATTCTAAAATTGCGTATTTTAACGTAGACAGAGTAAATTATGTGAATGATACATGCATGACCTTCCATGACTGAGAGTAGATATCATATGTATAATGCACGACGTTTTGATTATGGATTAAATAGGGTATGTGGAGTCTATAGTTTAGCGAATGATTAATCTTCCGGTACTGCATAATAAAGACTTGAAAAAAATAAAAACTAACGTATTATTACATATTTTGGAACTCGTGAAAAAACGAGAGGTAATTGGGCCTTTATATATAGTGGACTGAAGTCTAATACGAGCCTAAGATTTCTAGACCCAATTTTTTTTCAAAAATAGTTCAACATTATATGGTCTAACACTTGTGTCATTGTCTGTGAACTGGACAGACACAAGGACACTCGAATCTATCATCCACACCATATATATCTTTTGTCTTTAAGAGTTTGTTTTGGTTATGTTACTGATCTTTTTAAGCCAATTATTTAGTTCTTGGATATTTGTTGTAAACCCCAGCTTAAGAATGTAATCGTGCTACGTTGTTATCAAAAATACTTGTAAGGTTGTAAAGATCCGATCAAATTATCCACATAAAATATCAGTTTCCCAAAAAAGTTGAAAAGACTCGTACATAATATATGAATTTAAATATAAAATATCAAAACATATATATATAATTTGACAGCAACACGGCGAAGAAGATAGAAGAAGAGGTAGAGAAGACCAATGCTCAGAGCGTTTACAGTCAACGCGCGTTCCCAGATTTTCGCGTTTGTTAACGTCCCAACTCTCCGTTTCCGCCTCCCTATAAATACCTTACGCCAATCTTCTTCGTCTTCTCTTATCCTCCTCAACAAAACTTCTCCACTCGACGACGACCCGAGTCTCCTTCTTCTTCCCGTCCAATCTCTGCCACTATGGGATCTTCTAAGGCGTTGTTAGGCGACCAGCTGCACTATTCCTATAGCCCCGGCCGTGATGACTCCGTCGTCGAGGATTACCACGGCGGTCAAAATCGCAGATCCGTATCGTTTGGTATGCGTTTCGTTTCTTCAACTGCAACCTCATCTACGTTTTTAGATTCAATGATTCATGGCCGGTCCTGAGATTTAAGTTACCTACTAAATGATTAGTACATATATTAGCTATTTAAATTTTGGAAACAGAAAACAAATGTTTCATTTCAATATGCTCATGAGATTATCATCTTATTTGTTATTTAAAGTTTAGGAAACTCAAGCAAATATTTAATTTCGTTATACCTAGGATCGGCTCTGCATATCATTATCGTATTAATTATTTAAATTTTGGGAACCCAAACCAATGTTTCATTTTCTATGTCTATGACCGGCTCATATCTTTTGGATTCAAATTTTCTGCATATCATCTCACTAGTCATTTAAATTATTGGGAACCAAAACAAATGTTTCAAGCCAAATGCCTATGCTTATTGACTTAGAGATTGACTTTTGATAGGTTAGAGGATCCTGATGCTGAAGAAGTGAAGGAGTTTGTGCAAAACCAAGTGAGATTAACAGATTCAGTCACTCGATAAATGCAAAACGAAAGAGAAGCTCCGTGACAAAACATAACATCCCTTATTGACCATCCACGCTACGGTTCACCGTTCAGACGTGGGGACAAGTACTTTTACTTCCACAACACCGGTCTACAAGCTCACAGTGTTCTGTATATACAGGTCTTTTGTTTGTTCAGACACATGTGCGTTTTGTAACTCTGCTCCCAGCTTTTGTTTTTTATTTATTGACTTTGATTAGCTATCATGTTCAGGATGATTTAGAAGCTGAGCCAGAGGTCTTGCTTGATCCCAACACTCTTAGTGATGATGGAACAGTGTCATTAAACACGTTTTCTATAAGCGAGGATGCTAAGTATTTGGCTTATGGTCTTAGCTCAAGTGGTAGCGACTGGGTGACGATTAAGGTGATCAAGATTGATGATAAGAAAGTGGTGCCTGATACTTTATCATGGGTATGATTAGTGCAAATTAATCAATCAATTTTTACAAACAAGATGTTCTATATTAATGACTGCTTTGTCCAACAGGTTAAGTTCAGCGGGATTACATGGACACACGATAGTAAAGGATTTTTCTACGGTCGTTACCCTGCCCCCAAGTAAGTCAACAGGTGTTGGAAGGAGCCTTTTAAAGTAGTTCAAATAGCTTAGCTGCTCTGCCCTGATGACTCTGCAGGGAAGGAGAGGATATTGATGCTGGCACCGAGACTAATTCTAACCTTTATCATGAGCTGTACTACCATTTCCTTGGAACAGATCAATCCCAAGATATCTTATGCTGGAGAGATCATGAAAATCCCAAGTATATGTTCGGAGCTGAAGTCACTGACGATGGGAAGGTACCTAATCATGATTCTTTATCTAAAACCTTAGTTATTATTAGTTGTTCATCATGTTGTTTCTTCATGCAGTACCTATTCATGAGCATAGGAGAGGGTTGTGACCCTGTCAACAAACTATACTACTGCGACCTTTCTTCACTTTCAGGAGGTCTTGAGAGTTTCAGAGGAAGCAGCAGTTTTCTTCCTTTCATTAAGCTCGTTGACACATTTGAACGCCCAATATATTGTCATCTCAAATGATGAGACATTGTTTACTTTCTTGACAAATAAAGATGCTCCTAAGTACAAATTAGTCCGAGTTGATCTAAAGGAACCAACTAGTTGGACCGATGTTATTGAAGAGCACGACAAGGATATCCTCGAATCAGCGTGTGTAGTCAATGGGAATCAACTGGTCGTATGCTATATGAGCGATGTAAAGCACATTCTGCATATTAGGGACTTGGAATCTGGTTCTTTGCTTCACCAATTAGATGTAGATATTGGTTCAGTATCTGATGTTTCTGCTCGGCGAAAGGATGATACCTTCTTCTTTAGCTTTACGAGCTACCTCACTCCCGGTCTGGTTTACAAGTGCGACTTAGCTAATGGATCTCCAGAAGTTAGTGTATTCCAGGAGGTTGCTGTACCTGGATTTGACAGAGAGGCATTTCAAGCCACTCAGGTAAAACATCTCTTGTAGACTAATCCTTTTCCCTTCATACTCATTTTCGCATTGTGTATGTTCAATGTCCAAGAATTCACTAGGATTTTAGAGGATTATTGATTATACGAGTGCCTATACTGATTTTTAAACAACTATAGACCGATTTTCGCATCTCAAGCGATTTCTAGGTAAACACTCTCTGTATGTCTAAAGTGCCTTTTGCCCTCATATCATTTTGCGCATGTGTATGATCACACCTAAGATGGATAGAATTTAGAGGATTATGATCATAGACATAATTTGTTTTAAACGACTAAACCGATTTGGTGCAGTTTTAGAACATACTGTTTATGTTAAAGTTGATTTTGCTCCTCTTTATAGGTCTTCTATCCCAGCAAAGATGGAACAAAGATACCAATGTTTATTGTGGCCAAAAAGGGAATCAAGCTAGATGGATCACACCCATGTTTGCTATATGCATACGGTGGGTTCAACATAAGTATAACACCATCTTTCAGTGCAAGTCGCATTGTCCTTAGCAAGCATCTCGGTGTTGTTTTCTGCTTCGCAAACATTCGGGGTGGTGGAGAGTATGGTGAGGAATGGCACAAAGCGGGTTCACTTGCCAAGAAGCAGAACTGCTTCGATGACTTCATATCTGGGCAGAGTATCTCGTGTCCGCTGGTTATACACAACCGAGTAAGCTTTGTATCGAAGTGGTAGTAATGGTGGACTGCTGATCGGTGCTTGTATAAACCAGAGACCAGACCTTTTTGGTTGTGCTTTGGCTCACGTGGGCGTTATGGATATGCTGCGGTTTCACAAGTTCACCATAGGTGAGTTCAGTTAGATCCACTCTCTCTCTCTCTTTTTCTTTTTAGTAATGTGTTTATAAATCTGGAGGTGTTATTGTATGTATAGGCCATGCGTGGACTTCTGACTATGGTTGCTCCGAGAATGAAGAGGAGTTTCATTGGCTGATAAAGTGAGTCTGTTTATATCTAATCTTGTGCTGTGCTACATTGTTTCCAATGCTGACACAAAGTTATGTGAATGTAAAAGGTACTCTCCTCTGCACAATGTGAAGAGGCCATGGGAGCAACAAACTGATAGTTCAGTTCAGTACCCATCAACCATGTTACTGACAGCTGATCACGATGACAGAGTTGTGCCACTTCACTCTTTGAAGTTGCTTGCGGTCCGTTTCCACACTTCTTTTTGTTTATTATATACATTTGATTTTTGAATATATACTAAGGAGTCCAGATGGTTACATCTGCAGACGATGCAGCACGTGCTGTGCACAAGCTTAGAGAATAGTCCACAGACAAACCCTATAATCGGTCGCATTGAAGTTAAGGCCGGTCACGGAGCTGGTCGCCCGACCCAAAAGATTGTAATGATAAAATGCTCTCTTACTTATGTTTTACATATTATAACAACAGTTTTTTCCATGGCTGACTTATTTTGAGATGTTGAACAGATTGATGAAGCGGCGGATCGGTACTCGTTCATGGCAAAGATGGTTAATGCTTCATGGACCGAGTGAAACAAATAGATTCCTTATATACAGGCACCACCAGAGATCTTTCTCAATTTCGTTGTCTCCAAGACAAAAGGACTTTGTATTAGTTACGTATAAACAAAAGTTTGAGACAATGTTTCTTTCACGCTCTATGATTCAGTTCACTGACAGTGATGACCATTGATCTTTTAGTTATCTGACCAGGAACATGAACCAAGACAACAAAAAAAACTTATTACCTCAAACTCATATAACAGTAATAACTAACTCAACTTGCACATTTGATGCAGATTTGAATTTTTAAATTGTTAACTGAAGATTCATATCATAGCAAACAATTGCAATAGAACTATATAATTATACCGAATAAGAAGTTTCACTCTAGAGATTATTATTAAAAAAGAATTAGAATTTAGACCTCGAGCTGAGATCGTTACAAACGGATATACTAAAATGAGCAGAATGAATCAGCTGGGTTTAGTTGACCATCTCTTTTTATCTATCCACCCCTCAAAGCGGTCTGGTGCTACGACCGCTAGCTCTACCGCATCGAAGAGCGTTCTTGGGGATTGGGTATTCATCTCTGAGAGAAGTAGAAGTAGTGTAGACACGTAAATAGAACTGTTTGTCCTAAGTACTGCCTTGCCCAAAACTCAGATCTTAGGTTCCACATCCCAACATTGTCTAGTGCTATGTATATAGCCGTCCATGAACTCGGATACACCTGTAGATTAATATTATTATATATTAATCCAAAAAACATGCTTAAGATTACTATAGTTTTTGATAGTGGTTTACCTGAACGGTGCAGCGAGCTACTGCATCACGTAGATTGTACTCGTTCCTACTAGCAGCACTCCATTTCCCACCGTCCATTCTGTATCACAAGACCACGTTAGCATGTTATAATTTACTTACTATGTGTGGATCAAGCCGACACACTTACCCCAACAACCCAAAAAGAGTAACCATCAAGATGCCAGCTCTGGACAATGTTCTCAGGGTTTTCGAAGACAATCTCCACAAAGGTTCTGTAATCTGTTTTGCATAACAGATGTGTCTAGATATATTCCACCACCAGTGGGTTGGCTCTGTATGCTTCCAACTCTGTACACACCATCAATCTTGAAGTAGTCCGCGAGTTTCAGAGGAGTGTCTGCTGGCTTAAACGACACGCTGTTCACAGCGTATCTTTGCTTCCCGTTGACCTGACCAGCAGAGCTAGCTAGTCTATGGTTCTTGTGGTGTTTATCATACCGTAGTGGTATGATCCTTGTGGGTTTGGCTTGGTCCACTCGCTGTAAGGTTAGTTCTACAAGACAAGAACATAACAGGATCAGACAAAACACCAAGAATCAGATTTATACTTCAGATAGTAAGGTACCTGATGGCTCGAGCCTGGTTCAAGGACCAGTCGATTTGTATGGTTGGTCCACCAGGGATAGGTCCAGAGACACCACCAGAAGAACCGCTGTAACGGAGAACACCAGTGGTGGTGAGGATAGTGGAGGTGAAGCGAGAAGAGACGACCACGTAATAGTCATGTGCAGGCTGGTCAGCAGTCACAAGGACTGAGTAAGACTGACCAACGTGAACATCGAGAGAAGAGAATGTAGTCTGAAGAGTGTGAGTCCCTTCGACTTCGACTAGTTTCATCTTGTGGTTTTGAATGCGGAAGTTGAGGGAGTGTTGTAACCCTACATTGGATATTCTCAGCCTGTATGTCTTACCTGAAGAGCTCAAATCACAAGGTAATCAGTAAACTGGACAATAGTCAGAGCCTATCAGGAAAATATGCAGCCAGAGAATATTACAATATATATATATATATATATATCAAATTACCTCTGAAAAATAAATTAAGCTATTATTTATTTTCGAACTGTATTACAGAATAAACCTAATTTCTGATATTTTATTTAAATTATCCGAAAAACCAGAATCGAATTAGATTTTTTTTCTCATATATTAGATGGTTCCTAACTTTTGTTACCAACACCAAACCAAAAGAATGAAACAATAAATTTTCTAGGATATTAGATGTAGCTTGTTACTCAAACCGAAAACCTAGCATAAAATAAAATGAAACCTAACAGAATTCCATTGATAATAGAACAGTTTCTATATCTCTATACCACAAAAAAACAAAACCAAACACACATGCCTAAGCAAAACTAACAGAAACTAAGAAGAAGAAGAAGAAAGAGGCAAAGACCTTGTTCAACATTGAGAGTGGCACCACTTCCACGGCCATTGATGAGGATACATCTGGCAAAGGAAGCTTCCTACCACTATCAAGCTTTGCCTTCAAATCCTACAGAAACAATAAACCACACATAATCAATATGTATCCGGTTCAATTCCACCTCGGTTATCTTTTCAGTAAACCAACTCCAATTCCCGGTTTGGCCTTTACCGTGTGATTGGACTTGTACCAGTCACCATATAGAACAGTGTAATCACCGGCGGGATCAGGGAAAGGACGGGGATCCTAGGACGGCTGAGGATACGGATGCCACCAAAACCACCGGCGGCTTTGTGGAAAGCGAGAGAAGGGAAGTAGTAGAAACTTCCTATCTGATCCTTCACCTGAAGCATGTATGTGTAGTTCTTCCCCGGAGGTATTGGGCATGTTGTCCCGTACACTCCGTCCACGTACGAGTTCCTCCTCTGCTGGACCCATTCCTGTAATTAATTATTATTTTTAATATATTAGTTGCACTACCCCCTAAACTATTAGGAATTTGCAGACTAGCCCCCCTACTTAAAAGGGTGCATAAATTGAATACAGCTAATAGTTTGGTAAGATGGTGGGACCATATCCACACATGTAAATGTTTTGAAAATTTAGTGCAATAGACACTGTATTATCACCCCCATGTGAGCATAATTATAAATGTTATTACTTTTGGAATATTTGTTTTTACCCCAAAAGTATTCTGAATTGCTGATCTTACCCCTACCCTTAGAAAAGTTTGCATAAAATTGAATACAGCTAATATAGTCTGGTAAGGTGGTGGACCATTCCCCACATGTAAATGTCTTGAAAATATAGTGCAATAGTGACTACCACTATCACCCCATGCATAAAAGCATCAATTAGAAAATTAATCAAATTATTTAATAACTGTTTAAATTGAATATAAAACCAATCATCCAACTAATCATGTCGTATGTGGGTAAATAATTATTTATGGACGAGTCCGACATGAGTGTGACCAAACAAAAATTCTTACGTACTCATTGTTGTTTAGGTCAGTAATAAAAAAAGTGAAATACTATTCACAACACCATTGAGTTTTTTTCTTTTGCTAAAACCTAAACATTGAGTTAAACCTAAAATCGTATTGTTATTACAGCTTTGCAGTTACCATGAAAGGAGGAAAGGTTCGTCGAGGTTATTGAAGACGTTGATGATGAGATTGTCATTAGTAACGGAGTGAATGTCCGGACGGAACTTCCCGTCGATCAGAATACCCTGAACCGGAAAATGTGATATCCGTTGCTTTTAGAAACCGGATCTTGACAAATAAACCGGAAAAATGAGTATGAATCTTGGGTTTAGTTTATTAGTACCTGCTGGCGAACACCGAGGAGGTAGATGTCATTCACCGTACGTGGACGTCCAGTTACAAGAACCTGTACGCGATCTCCGCCGTGACGGCAAAGAAGAAAGCGGCAAAACACGATGGTTATGCGCACGAGTGGCGAATGAGGCATGGCCGCCATATTTGAGCAATACCGATAGAATGAAGAAAGGTCATTTTTGGCGTGGTCTCATTATACATCTACGCTCTCTGCCTCTCACACAGCTAGAGTAATGTCAGAGAAGAGAAGACGGCCACGATATAAAAAGGAGTGGAAGAGTAAGAGTGATGAGCCGGGAGAGAGACGGTGAAAACTATAGAAGGAATCGAACACAAGAGAACGACAAAACCATAAGAGTCAGTGTCGAGGTGGCTGGACCCCACGAAACGACAAACTTACTCGTGTGCTTTGAAATGTGTATTGTCTCCAACCATCACATGGGCATAGGTCTTAGGCACAATTGGTCACTTTACGATATAGTTTTGCCATAAAGGACAATTGTACAACACAAATGAGTAATAATCATTTAAGATGAGAACATATATTTGTCGTAATCTATTGAAGGTGATGGATTACAACTGGATATATTTTTAAGTCAAACTTTGGCGACTGATAGTTAACAATATGGATTTTTCTGTCTTTTCAGTTGTAGTATAGATTAACTACAAATCACTGCTGTTTGGAGGGAGGAATCTGCTAGGTAATTAATACTATAGAGACACTACAAACTAGGATTGTTTTACTTTTATATCTCTAAGATATATACTCATATAACCTTACAAGTTCAAAAATTGCTAATAAATAATTACAATAAGAAATAGTTTTTTATTCTTAAATAAAAGATGTTGACGTTTTAATAAAAAATATGAGGAAATAACCATATTATCAGATCGAAAAAAATATATTGAAAGTTCAAATATGAATTATTTTATCAATGAAAACTTAAAAGAGTCTCGATGTTTTATGATCTAAAATATATATATAGAATTTACAAAACTAATATTATATTTCAATAATATAATAAAAATGAATTTTAATTAGTGTTATAATTTGTAAATAATAAATTAGTTTAAATCTAAATATTAATGAGTATTTACAATAGTCTTCTATTATTAAAATGAATATGGAATACCATCGTTTTAGCCACTTTTTTTTTTTTTTTTTTAGCCACTTTTTTTTTGTCTTGATTACCCTCTAAAACTGCTGGAAGAGGAAAAATGGGTCCAATTAATTCCTGGTTGCAAGATCAAATGGTTTTGGAAGCTCTTCATGTATTTGGCATTTGGTAAGCTTTCTCTTCACTTGTTATTCTCAATTTTGGCTTTGAGTGAATCTAA